>QXVX01009964.1:76074-93862 GCA_013436065.1 Halocynthia aurantium | reverse complement strand
AATCCACTGCAATTTGTTTGAATGGGCAGTGGGCCATGTTAAGATTTCATGGGCCTGTGTCAAAAAAATTATTCTTCACTTTTTCTAACTTAAAAATGAGTGACAGTGAGAAAAAAAAATTCCCTTAATCTCTGTATGCACCTGGGCTGCAGCCCCCCCAAGCCAATGTCTTAATCTGTCACTGAATCTGGGTACATCACTCAATCGAGGGATTTAGACCTATGTTACTAAAAATAGATTGTGACTACAATACGAAACTAGAATTGCTGTGCAATTCGAAGGTTCAAGAGTGCACGGCGTGTCGATGTAACTTGAGTGAATAATAATCACGATGACACTGATAACTTTACGGTTGAGATAAGCCAAAAAAACTTTAATCTGAGTCTAAGCTTTTAGCTGAGTCATAGCATAGCATGTGTGGGTTTCTACGCTGCTATAATTGAGGGATTTCTATTACAAAGATAACGGTTATTACACCCACGCTAATTGTTTTGTAATGCAGCGCGTACCTTTTATACTAACAATAAGGCGATTCTAAATGAGATGAAAATTGTTGTAAAGAATTTTTTAAATAATAATATCAAATTCACCAACCTCCACGTCGCATTATTGTATCAGTGCGCATCTTCCAAGCATCTCTGGTCGGAAAGGGTGCGGTTGTCATTCCATCGAGTGAGGTCAGAGAACGCTCGGACCAGGGTGCCCGTGATGCAGGTTCTCTATTGGATCCCAGTGAACCAGCCTGTATCATCAATAGTAATATAAATGATCTATTTGTGAATGTATCTCTGTATGTTCGTGATACTACAAATTATGTTATGGGGGCTTCCTGGGGCCCCGGTGGATATTAGATTATCAGATTACGCCAAGCGACAACATTTCAAATAATATAGTTTGTGGCTTAAAACTGCTATCTCATGAATGTTTTCATAACGGTTTCCACACAGTAAAGGCAGGTACCATATAAAATTATCGACGAAAAGTAATTCAATTATGCAACTAGAAGGACATTGAATTGGAATATATAATTTCTAGTTGCGCAACTGCGTCAGTCACGTATTGCGTGCAAATATGTAAAATACTGGTTATGGGGGATCAAAGAGAAATGACGTCCACGTCAAAGGGACGTAACGAAAGCTTAAAATTAGTTGGGTTTTCAATCTCAGCTTCTACACCCTATTATTAGCAATGTTATCGAGTCAGTTGTATTGTAAGTACGAGGCGAGGCCGTTTTGATCCCGGTAATTCATTCCGCAAGTAACCCCAACCTATTGTTATTCAAACATTAGTCGCCATGGTAATTTGCGGTTACTTTTTGAATTTTTTTAAACCTCGAAATAAGATCATGTCATTTTCTCGATACTACTTACCGCTGATGGGGGCAGCTTCATCTTCTCCGCTGCTCGGGCAGAATTTATATCGAGCGATGAACTCAGCAGCGAGTTAACCTCTAATCTCTCCGTTCGCAAACCCTGGTCCAGTGGTCTGCTTTCAATTGACATCGGTGCTCCCATTACCGCCATGTGACCAATCTTTTTATAGGGTGGGTACGTGAACGGGGTCTGGGGAGCCGGTGGAGTTCCCCACGTCATTTTGGGAAACATATCAGCTTTTCCTGAGTAAACATGATATGCATTTCGTAACAAGGCTAAATTTGTGATTAAAAAACGAGGATTCCAGCAAAAAGCTTACTTTGACTGGTATCAATTCGAATCATCCACCTCTGCTGCAGTTCGTCTACAACTCGGGACAGTCCAGAAGACTGGAGGCATCTCCACAATTTACGTAACAACTCCTGGAAGAAAAAAGTGAAAGATCAGGTCTAAGATCAAGTCTAGAAAAATTAATATTATGTGCTATACTTCCATTCATTATCATGACTTCCAAGTACAGCTTATCTATACGAACTAATTTGCCTATAATTACAAAATACAAGGAGAATACTTCGGTGCACCTCAAGAGTAATCTCATTTTCGTTCGCTAGAATAACATTTTCTTTCTCTCCTACTTCTTGTTTTTCATTCTCCGCCCATCTGAGTTGTTTTCCATCGCCTTTTGATGTTGTGCTTCCTCCAAACTGGGTTTGAGAAGAATTGTCGTTCATCTGTCACAGGAGAACACATAAATAATCATCGTATAAGTCGAAACAAAAATTAAAACTAAAACTTAAATTAATGCTCGGACCCGTGGCCATCTTAGGACAAGTAGCTGTTGTAAACTAGCCGGTACGAATGTCGGCCCACTGGCAGTGCCACGGCCTTACTATCATGTGTATGTATCTACAAATTTTTACTTAGTCGTATCCGGCGATTCTCTATGTTTATGACTTAAACGGCGGAAAATACAGTTGCTACAAAAATAAATATGTAAAGAAACCAACTTCCACTGTTGGGATTTGCACAATAGATCCTGAAGAAACATGTGGTAGATTGGACGACATCTGTTTTGACTTTTGACTTTCCGTCGGGCGTGGGGGAGTGCCTGTAATCTCACTTTGAACAGGTGGAAATAAACTGTTAATATCCTTTGTAGGATCTTGATCGCAAACTACGCTGTTGACTATCATGTCGTCTTCACCGGTTACTATGACAACTTCGGTTTCATTCGAATCATTCAATTTGATTTGCAAATCGCCGGCTTTTACTCCTGGATTTATAGTATCGCCGAGGAAGCTGGTAACATTATTTTCTTCATCTCTGTGCAATTGGGAAACTATGAAACCGTCCCTTTCTTCCTTTGCTTCGTGTATACCAGTAAGTGTGGCGGCCCGCGATTCTACGATCTAACGACAACAGGAAATTAGTAAGGTTCCTAGAAATGTGAAACAATTATAATGGTTTTCAAATATGCACGTAGTATAAGTTCAAGATTTGGGGTCATCTTAGCATGACATGAACAATCCATTCTCCATTTTGCTTATTTAAGTATACTTATAATTTGTACATTGTTAGCTGAGATATAAGATTTGATGTAACCTTCGAAGTAAAATTGAACCTTAATGTTTTGCTTAGCAGGGGTAGTGCGTTGTCTTGTATTAGCTGCGTAGAACCACCAAGCTCTCATAGCTTTCACGCGCTGTCTCAGGAAATTTATCCCCGAGCTTCCGTCCACGACTTGTCCTCTTGAAGTTAACATCCCTCGCTCAACTCCAATGTGGAGTCTTCGATGATAGAAATTAGGAATAAAAATCAAACAAAGCACGGAGTCGATGAGCATCCATGCATCCGTGAATGAAAATATCCTACCTGTTGTGCTCCGTTAATAATTCATCTATCTCCCTAGTTGGCATTCCCAAGTAGGCCAGTAACACTCGCACATCTCGTCGACGAAGGTGCAGCGCCACATCGCAGAGAAATTCATCAACATCTAACGTTTCTGAAATCAGTTTAAATTTAATCTAAGTAAAATTTAATTATTCGAATTCAAGTAAAGAAATTTTGCAGAAATCACTCTCAAATGGCGATGTAACTTGAATATATAGACTGCGGTTTAGAATCTATATTCTGGAGTTTTTAATTACATATTTCAGTATCAGTTTTGGCAATGTGATATACCAAGCAATGCAAAAACTTCGAACAAACATTGTTTCCTTCTATTTACTGAAATTAAAATGAAGAGCACAAGATAACGGATTCACGTTGAATTGAATGGCACATTATGCCTAACGCTATTCCTATCCTAACATCCTACAGACCTATACAATACAAAAAACAGTAACCGCACAGCAATCCTACCATCTAGTCTGACTGCGAATAGGGAGATTGTCTACAACAAAATGATTTGGAATACGGAATAGAAGGGTTGATTGAATCTACTGATTGGATTTTCACACTACTTATCGAAGAATCTATTACCACGGAAAAAGCTAATGATGTAACTAGTTAATAGGTTTGTGTGATTATTACACTCTGTGTTAAAACGATCAAAATATAATGATTAAATTGCTCAAAAACATTTTCTAAAGACAAAAAAACGTTATGGTTGTCTCACCATTGTCGAACATCAATGTTTCAGTCATGGCTCTACTTCGACTATGATTTACAATAAATCCAATGCAATCCTGATTTTTTTAAAAACAAAATTACAGCAATTAAGCTAATACTTTCACGCAGTTCTTAGTAAATTAGTTCAGTATAAACAAAAGACCTTGACGGACGGACGGGTTTATTATCAACAACCCAAGAAAGTCGAAATTTTTTACCGCTGCGAATTGCCTGAGAGTAGAGATTATCAAAACTTAATCGTTGCGAATGAAACTCGATACCTTGTCAAATTATTGTTTCGAAGACTCATGTAACGTATTTCTAGCAGGTGACAGAAGAGACTGATGATGTAAAGGTTCTTGGATGTAAGTCGAATGAAACATGCCTTCCGTGTAGGGTTTAAACAGAAAAGAATGTTGCTGAAATGGTGATAGGATAATGTTACATGAAGCGGCTTTTAAAACGTTTAAATCTATTGTCTTATTGGCCCTTTCGTTTGATACAATATTGTATAAAAACACATTTGTTCTACGCTTAACCGAATAAGATTAATTTACGATACTAGGATTCCCAGGTGAGTTGTCTTTAAAATCTTAACAGGACCCATCTGAAAATTAGACGAGTGGTAGCGGATCTCATTTGTTGGGAAATTGTTGCAAAACTGGATACCCAGAGAGAAATGATAAACTATCTTTTTAAATGAAAACTGTCACTATTCACATCATTTCCGGTTGAAAAGTTCCATAACTACCATTTGATAACTCCAATTCTCCCGAAACTTATTTCCATCTTGCATGCCTAACATCAGTGACAGAACTGTCCACATACTTATGTTCTAAAGCAAAATGTATTGTTTTGTTTTGGGGCAGATAATGTAGCACATCCTTTCTTACTCTGAACAACATCAAGGTTATGCTTTTTCATTAGTACATATTTAATAATCATTCAGACTATTCCCTAGTACAAGATATGATTAAACGATTTTTCGCAATATACATTCCCATATAGATATTGCGATCCAGAATTAATTGTTGAAGTGAACGAACGAAACACTGAAAAATCTTGGCCGCCTCTGAACAAAGAAAGGAACGGGGCGGGCCTTTTCGGAAATTGACGAAGGGCAAACAATTACCAGCTTGCCTAGGAAAAAACAAGAAATCGCTCGAGGGATCTGGTCATTGAAATCCAAAGATTGATAGTTTCGTAAACACTTGATAACATGATCTGTGTTCCTTTTAATTCAACCTTATTATTACTGGTTATAGGCGAGGAAGAGCTTTATGTATTCTGTCTGCCATCGAATGTATTTAAAGCAGATGGTTCATGTAAATTTTGGATCCTACTTCCCAGCATACTCGATTCCTCAAACGGTTGAAGCAATATTGATTATTTTTCATATATATATATATTTAAATTTATACATATGTTAATAGGCGCTCAAGAATAATGCATTATCATTACATACATTTCCATAAGGCTCCATAGACCCACTATAATGCCCAAACAGATCCATAAAGAGCAGGGATTCCCACTGTTTTTACCTCCAACTGCAATTTTCCTAGTGAAAATTATTTCCTGATTACAATCTCATCTTATCGCGATCCCATGTTTATTTTACAATATACAGTACGCCACTTCACATAGGTCTTTCCTGCTAGGTAAAAGTGAGTCTATATCCAGTATGCCCGTATTTGTTTTATGATAATATCGCGACATTCATTTATTAAAATGGTTAACAAGAGTATACACTCGAAGCAAACGGTTGATCAGAGTACAAATAAGAGAATGAGATTTTATAGCAGTACGGTCTGTGTCTACAAATATTTAATGAAAATTTCTATGTGGTCTGCCGGATCATTAAAGTGTGAATAGGGTGCACAAATATTAAAACGAATGTGCGAATTATGATATCGGTATTTAGACAAGAATAATCAAAATTTATAATCCTTTGACCGGTATTGACTTGACATCGTTCATTACATCGGAACCACAATTGTCGGTCAAAACAAAATACGAGAATCTCCGTATGATAATATACATATCAGCTCTATTCATTCTGTTTTCTCAGAACGTTCCAAGAGGATGGAATTTTTATTCCGAAATGTGTAAATAGCGGAGTAATCTTGTAGTGATTTATCTTATTTTTACTCTTATCAAATTTTCAGGAAACCAGTCATTATATAGGACATGTGTTGATTTTTGTGACATGAATTTCAGAAACTTCGCCAGCCTTTTACCTACATTGCTTATAATGAATCTGTTTCACATTCAGACTATGATTTTTATTTTGTTTAATACACCGGACAAATTCTTAACTCAGGTCGTTGCTATTTTTTACTCCGCTCAGCGGTTCCGGAAGCAAAATGGAAAATCTGGAGAAAACGGTTAAATATATCGCGTGATCTTTTATCAATGGCGTTATTTTGATTCCGGTCTCAGAAACTCAACTATGGTATTTGTTTCCAGAATTATAATCGCCGGACAAATTACATACTTTTAAAATACAGGTCTTCAAACTCTTATTTATTTATTATATGTTGGCAAGAAGAATAGCACTGTATATCATCACATGTATAATTTCCCATATGTTTCGTGCAGGATGCTCTATTATATGGCTTGCGTAAAGTCGTCACGTTTTCCGTACTAATTAGGGGGAATGGTTTATATAGGCTTAACACACGACTTACTTCCAAAGCACCATTTCAAATACAATGTCGCGACTGTTGACCTAATATTTATCTTACTCAAACAGCTATCTTGAGCCACAAGAATTAACTTCTCCATACACGGGTGTTTACGTCTCCCGGGTTCGAGTAGCACACAACGTTACGGTCAGTGAAATCAGTAAATATCAACGGGATAAGTAAAGTTTTACGACGTCATATCACGACCTCGGATAGTTAGTTTTCCTCCCTAATACCAACCCTTCATTGACCGCAATTTAGTTCAAACAGTTCGACCCCAGTTCTCGTCAACCAGATCCGCTAAAATCTATCGTAGTCATCACGATCACCATTTCTCTTAGTCAACCGCTATAGATTTTTCAAAGCTCAAGATAGTATGCAAACAAATACATATACGTACGTGATTCATTTCGGTGAGTTGACATCAAGGACACTAAACCAACCAGGAAAACACCGTATTGTCATTTTTCTCCGCAATGCTAATTTCAGAAATTCGACTATAAAAAAACGTTTTGTGTTTCGTAAATAGAAATCCGTGATTTCCGATTGCATCAGCAAAACATGTCAAAATATTTCATTGGATACATAATTAAATATTGGTCACGTCAACTTACCGTATAACTGTTAACGTTAACTGCCTCCATCTAGTACAAATAGATTCTATTTTCATATGCATCTCATTGATGACTTTGAATACTGTAGTATAATCTGAAATGCGTCAGAAACAGTTATGTTTACATTTCTTCCAGCCTGTGTACATTTTAACTGAGTCAGCAAATGGAATTTAGCATAACATATACGCGAAAACGAGAAAATAACCTGAACAAAGTTTATCTGAAAGCATTTACTAAAATTAGCATGTGTATACGCAGCATTATTTCGGTGCTATCTTGGTCTTCCTGAAGTCATGTGTTTGAACTATGACATCGACCATGCGATGATTAAATCAAATGTATTCCAATCATGTATTTGAATACTGTGATATTTTTTGAATAAATTTTAAATAACGGATATTGGACAATAAGTAGAACATACATTAAGCAAAATGAATTACACAATTAGGCAAGCTGTAATGTATTAATAAAATCTCATACTATTTGTAAACCATAATGAGTGATACAAATAAACTTGGATTATAGGAGGAATCGATCTGTACTAGACATTTTGAACAAAATGATTCGACATTTCGAGTATAAGACAATCATTGAGAGGGGCTGGATTATTTGAGAAATGCACCTGTTGCATAATTTAAGGCACGATTTAATGCAAATCTGGTAATTCGGTAACGCGACCCAAAATACGTAAGTGGTCACCAACCCGGTTCAATTACCTGGAGATTTTATCCGAGCAAATAATTTAACTGGCAACAGCCAATCGATTTTAACCGACTTTTTTCGGTGGTGTCTCATATTTTCCATTTCCGAATTGAGAAAAAGGTCATACGAAAAAAAAATCCTTGAATTGTTGGTGGCTATTGGAAGCGCTCTCACTCAGCCGCCTATAAAATAGCGACGATAGGCGATTCACGAACATTGTCTAAGGCTCTCGCCACAACGGGTTGAGGCATACAGACCGGCTATAGACAATTTTCTAGCATTTTTGATGAATTACCTTTGAAAAAAAAATATCCTATACTATCTTAACAATGTTCTTCCAAGTACTAGATAAGCAATTTACCAATTTCAATATATTTTCAGATCATCTTATTAATATCAGCAAAAAAGCTTGAAAATGTTTATCAAGACTCGTCTAGATTTTTGTTTGGTTTTACTGTGTTCCTTCGTCTGTGCGTTTGGGTAAGTAATTTTATATATAGCTTAGCAACGTCGAAATGGTGCAAATTATTCTATTCATTATACTGTATTCCCAATTTAAACGATTATTCAGAACTCCACTTCGCGATGAACCGGATGATCCGAGAGTAGCATACCTTTCTGATAACGCGAACAAGCTGAGTTTGCAGAATATCTTGGATGACTTTCCTCCGGAATATACAGAAGGCACTTACGACTATAAGTAAGTTTAGCTCATATTTTTATTGTTGGTAGAGAACTAAACAAGTTGCAACAGGGATCTCCAAGTCGTTGGATTCAATTATTATCTCATCAAACAAAAAATTAGGGACTTAGGGCTATGTCACTAGAATTTACGAAAGCTAAACTATGCAGGTATTTAGTGCGATTCTAAATGGCGTAGAAGGCTGATTTCATTCGGGATTATCTTTCATCCGCGCAATCCAGAATTAATACATTTTTCATGATAATGGATCTTAATTGATTTCCTAACTGGATCGAATAAATGTGATAATGACAAGTAATGTAATGTGAGACATTGCACATATCCATTATTCATCTACAGTTTAATTCCGTGAAACAATTTAATTCACCTCGTTCCTAATGAACTCATTTGCTGTCACCAGATTACCGATGTTGGACGATTACGTTAAAAGCATCGAAGAAGACGAAACACCTTATCCTGTAAAACGCTACAGCGATTCCATGGCTACCGACATGAGTTCTCGACTGGCAAGACTCAAGGTTCTCCGAGCAAAACATAGACTTTTCCAGCTCATTATGGGAAAGCGTAGCAGGTAAAGGCTAATGAATGTGTGAATAAATAATACCTGCATATGAAGTGATACCAATACAATCATTACTATGCAAGTCTCTGTACGATATACAAAGAAAGAATATTTTTATGCATATTTGAAAAACAATTAAAAGAGGGGTTCACCACTATGGATTCTAACAAACTGTTTTGTTTGTGTAGCGTCCCAAGCGAAGATCAGTTTCAAAAAGTCCTCTCTGCGCTCAGAGAAGAAGATCTCCCTCGTTACCAAGAGTATTTACCAGGATACAATTCATACGATGATTTACATACGGGGCCTTCAATCGATTCAGATCCTACCAGTAGTCGTACGCGGCGCCAAACACACTCCGTGTTTACGGATAAGTATGTCCCATGAAATTTGTAACAAATAGGATAGTTAAAGAGTGAGTTTCAAGCAATATAATTATACTATATTTCTAGCGAGAGTCGGATGAGACGATATCAAGTAGGAAGAGCTGGGAAAGAATTATTTCGGAAGCTAATTGGGCCGTCTGAATACAACGGCGAGTATGGGTAAGTCTTACATTTGTTTACCATACATTATTATGGTCGTTGTATTCTCAAACCGTATAATATATTTTCAGAAATATCGCCGAATATTTACGTCAACTGGACCTGAGATTCAAGCAGTGATCCGGCCTGTCTACAACGTAAACTTTATTTATTACAGTAACCCTGCTGCAGCCGGATATGGAAGTGAAAAAAAGCATCTAACGTTTAAAAAAAATACTTTGTTCGCTTTATATTGCATGTGTCGTGAAAATGTTAGCTTTTGTCACGGATAGGTTCAGTAATGTGGCGTTACCGTAAGTAAAACGCTTGTATCAACGGTACTATAGGGAGTAGAATAGATCTGAACGCTACAGTACAGTATTTCGATTTTAAACTTAGAATATAATCCATTTTACATAATGAAGAGGTTTCAAAATCATTTTTAAGCAGATAGTTTGTTCAGTACGAACGGAAAATGTTATATAATCTCGCAACAATTATTTTCTCCATGATGGAAGCTTATACGCTACTGCAATTTCCTGGTAGTATCTATGTATTTTCGTACCTTTATTTATCTCTTGCGTAAATGTATAATCATATTGACGTTTGTTATAGAAGCATTACTGTACTGCTGCGTCTCTTTTATTTATTTTGGTAAATAAACTCTATCAACATATGTTCACAGTGTTTTATACTGTATAGCGCTGAAATCGGTAACCGATTACTTCAAATAGTTAAAATGGCGGCACGAAGTAAATATCAACTTACTTCACTAAATAAATCTACCTATTTCCTTGATATCGGCGTGTTAAAAATCAGAGTAATTAATATCCTAATGTGCTTTTATCGCAGCGTGGTTCAGTGGAACGAGCAAGAAACCATGTTTGTTAGAAACACGTAACGTGACGTCATTTGTTCATGGTTCGGTTTTAATAATTCCGATATTTTCTCTTCTCTCTCTTTTGAAATTATAAAGGGCGAGATGAAGAGGCTAACAAGCCCTAAATTTTGACAAAATTAAAAGCTAACTTATACACGCCAAACAGGCATTTCAAATCAGCATCGACTCCACCTCCAAGCACAGAACTACTGCATAGGGAACCTACCATACACTCCATACAAATAAAGAATCGTTTTTTTAATAAAGAAAATACTGTACAGGTACATATAAGAGTACTCCGCGGATAGGGACAACCTCACTACGTCCATGCTACTGCGAGCATCTACTAAAACAAAACTTTAGACTTAAGCGTCCTAGTCAGATCTTATTTTTTCGCCGAAAGAAATATTCCAGGCTGATATTGCTATTACAATGGCGCAATAAAGCACAGGGTGAATACTACAGGAACACACGTCTACTGTATTAGTACAAAGTTTTGACATCTTACCAATACTTTGTCAAAGCTTACCTCTCTACAAAGACTAGTAAGCAAAGTAAAGTCTTAGCCTGCCATCCGTTTTTATAGGTATCGAATATATCCTGGCCTGGCCCGGAGTAGAAAACCTAGCGCAACAATAACAATGAGTTCGTATTGGATGGTATGTTAAAGGATAAGAATGTCCAATCAAATCCCATCGCACATTTTTCAAGCACTTGAGTGTTTCAAATCCAAAAATCGTTTATCAAATCGAAGCGTTTAATGCGTGAGGTACCTTACAGACTAACCAGTACTTTTATCAGTTATTGGTTAGAATTTCTCTAACAATCTGGATGAGATTGAAGACTTTTATTTCACCGTACGCGTTTCTGCTGTCGTGCGCGATAAATGTCGTTCACGGGTGCTCCCCCGACGCCCGAACCCAAGCCCGATACTACCCTCGATTCGTCGTCTGAATCTTCTGTGTGGTTCGACGATGACGGTCTCTTATGACCTTTCTTCAAATTTAGCCTGCCATGGGGATCGTAGTCGCTTGCCTTAGAGTTAACAAGTTTCATCCATTCTTTTTCTTAATAAACAATAAATTGTTAGTATCGTTTATACATAACTGAGGAATCATTATTACTATTACTACTTAATCAATATTACCCTCAGGAAGTGTCCAATTTCTGAACTGATCCATTAATTCGTCCACTACTACAAACGGCCCGCTATAAGAACCGGGTGGCGGGATTGACTGAACTAAGCCAACAGCAGCGGTTGGGACAGGAAATTCACCACCGGGAACAAGGTGCATTCCTGGGGCTGGATGAGTAATGCAATATATGTACTAGTTAGTAACAAACCATTCACAATACACAGTAGATGCAAATCGCATGTATAATAAATGAAATATTACCAGGATTTACTCTAGGTTTATACGGTATCATTTGGGATAGATCTGGCACTGGGACACCTAAACCTACTGCTCCATGCATATCGGCATCGTCTGACTGTTGATTTGCGGCTTCAGAGGAAGATGACCCGGATACCGTTACACCTGGTATGACTGGTCTTGTTCGGGAATCCTGAAATGAATATGAAAAACTCAAAATTACAGCGTTTATGTGCAGTGCCTCTCAATTAGAGCAGTCCTATTGAATTTCCATTTTTGGAATCCAATTTACTCCATTAATATTAAAATATTGTAAACAAAACTTCAACCTTATATCCAATACTTTTGAGTTGCTCAGGCGAACACGGAAACATATCCAAAAAGCGATATCTGAGTAAAACAAAAGATTTTGAAAAGTAAAAGGGAACAGACATGTACAAGGCAATACAAAGAGATTATAGATACCTATCCACTAACAGACAGGTGGTTTTTCCATCATATTCTTTCTTGAAAGCTTCGAGTCGCCTTTTCTCAACCTTCAGAATGGATGAGAGATCTCCAACATTGCATTCAAATTCAAGGTATTCATCCCAGATTTTTCTACATGAAATTAACACTGAATGATTCCTTGCATAGAACTTAAAAATATAACATTAATGAAAGCAGCAGTGACACTTATGTTCGAAGCTAGACAGTTTCAAATAAAGAAGAATAATCGTTGTGATAATAAAACACTGAAAACCGGATAAATATGAATGATAAGATGTAAGTGGATAATTTTAATCTCAAGACTTTCTGCAATCGCTTACTTACCCTGATTTGTCAGGAGGTAAACTCAAGGATGTCAAAACTCTCTCAAACAAAACTCTTGTATTATTGTCCTCTGTTAATAAAAATATACTTGATACACTGCACATATACTCAATCATTGAAAAACATGTACCGAACCATTTAAATGTGACATGTAGTCAATGTACGCCAGAAGATAATCCGGCTCATCTCCAAACCGTTTCAGTCCCAATTCGAATATTTTGAAAGCAATTTGCTTTTCCTGCAAAACGATATATAAATATTCACAATTTTTCATTACATCACCAACAGCAATTCACTCTACAGCAGGGATTCTAAACGAGGAGGGAATTCCTCCTGCATGAAAGAATTTAAGGGGAGAAATTGGCTGTAGTATATGTATATTATTTAGGATGCTATTCGTGTCAAACAATCTTGGGAAGATGGGAATGATATTCTCACATTTGGCATGATGAGTAATGACTTCCAACTACTGAGATTTATTAAAATTTGACAAGTTTTAAAAAAAGTTACCAACCTTTGTACAATAATACTCCATTAAAGCAGCAGCTACAAAAACATGATATTTTATTCTTGTATCTTCCCTAGCTTTCTTGAATACGTTCCGTGCAGTCTTGATTCCTTCCGCTCTTCGTGCGAATTTCATGTATTGGATGTAAGTCTGCATGAATGAATGAATGTTCCATCTGTTGGAATTGTAATATAAACAAGCGAGCAATGTACTTACTAAAGTTTGGTCTAAGTCTTTGAACTCCAGGAGTTTGTTGTAAATACTGTGAACTTTATCACATTTCATTCTCCCCTCCTCAAAATCTGCATATGCAAAATGTATCAACATGTTGTCCTTCATTATAGTTGAAACAGCTCTCTCATACATGCCAGATGCCTCATCTGCTAAAATTTTTCCACTGTTCGTGTCCTGAAATATTCGGATGAAATCAGAACTAGTTCACTCTACAGAAATGTAGAATTGTTTTGATTTTTTAAAGCAATTTCAAATAAGTTGGTTCATATAAATACTATTCATACGCCTTTATCGATCATCTTCTTGCTGGAATCAACAAGATATTGAGCTGCTTCATACCAGATATCAGGATGCTGTCCCAGGCATAGCAGGCATTGCTCATAAGCGAACATCACTTTAAAAAAAAACATTCATCTCATAATCAAATTAAAAATGATACAAATTTACAGGAATTTTTACAGAAAAGTTGCTGAATAGTTGCTATTATATATTCTATTGGATAGCCAAAACAATCAGACACCTCTTTTCGTCCAATAATTGCTGTCTTCCGTTCTCAATGGATTTGATTTCTCCCAATCTATGTACTTCTTCCACAACGCAACCTGCAATATGTCAATTCTAAGTTAAATTGCTACATAAAGTACGCATATATATATTTCCAAAAATATGGTGCCGACACTAACATATAAACAGAGCTGCAAAATGACAGCCAGACAAGAGGAGGTTATTTGATCACCATAATGGCGATCCGACACCGTGTGCATATATAATAAGTTAAAAACATATTATCAAGCCTTGGTGATTTGAAAGACACTTAGCAGTGGTAACACATACTTGTTTAACTTCATCTGGATTGGCAGGATTAGGAGGCGTGGCAGTGTTATTCCTTTGTAATCCTCTTGTCATTGCTTCCAATTCTTTTGAAACACGACGGGCATTCAGATAATCCCTCGTACGATCGTCAATCATTTTTTTTGCAATTATTGGATTAATACCCTGAAATCAGGTTTTGATTAATAAATTCTTGCTAATTTTTAATTTAGAATTGAATGATTCTGAAGTATTCTTTCATAACGTCTTGGAAATGGTGTATTATGAGCAAAAAAGTATGGGAAAAACAGGAGTAATATGGAGAAGCTTGACGAATAAAATCACAGTGGCTATTACTGTTCTATACCTGTTCATAAGCATTGTACTCTCTCCACAGTTGCTCTATATTCAGCATGGGGTTGACACAACCCCTCTGATAGATTCTCCGTACAGCGGTAATTCGTTGATTGTCAGCATAAGAACCAACTGCTTCCCTAAACATTGAGAATAAACATCATATAAGGTAATTTCATTTTAATGAAATATATAAATATTGAAAGGACACCAACGACCTGCCTTTCCTTGTTACTCAATAAAACAAGAATTTAGTAAATGAATAAATTTTAATAAAGCTCAAACCAAGAAGGGATAAATATAAAGATCAGTGTTTTTGCATAAAAAGAAAAAGGTGAACATTGCAACAATTCAAACATCCATCTTTGAAAGTTTCTTACACAGATTTTAGAAAAGATACGTAATCTGCCCATAACTGATGCGACATTATATCCATTCCTATCTTGTCGAGAGCAAAATCATATGCTTGAGCCATTTTGTCCCTGCAAAAATAAATTAACTGTAATATTATAGAAAATCATTACTTTTATCAGTGGGAGAGTTGTGGTACAAGTGGTTGCAAGACATTTAAAAACCTATTAATTCAACAACTACACAAACTTCGACATTAAAATTCATTGGTACCCAAGCCTAATGTTACATGTGTACATTGTTGTATTAGAAATTGGGTAATATTAATGCCACCCGCCAACGACAGACAAGTTCCGAAGGTTCCAGACTCTCCATACAAGATGAAACTTCATACTGTATGTATACTGATGATATTGTGCTAAGCTAGTAGCTATTTAGCGCCATTGTTATTCCATTTCACTGGGCATATCTGAGTTGCTACAGGTCGTGAAACTTGAACCAGGCTCAGCATAATATATACAGTATATACATACCTATATGAGGACAGACCACTCTTTGTTTCCTTTACATAATTTATATAACATTTCCACAGATCAATATTAAACACTCGCATGAGACATCTTTGAAACAACTTTTCCACTTTTTCGTAATTCCTTGATTTCATCTGTCAAAAGGTATATTTACTAGTCAATAAACTGAATGGAGGTTACAAGACAAATAACAGTTAGAATATCTGACACCTGTAATTCGAAGAAACGAATATGTATTGGTGCAGTCATCAATTATTGCCAGGAACATTTCCTCCACAACTTATTGAACAACCACATCAGGTAATCAAATATTCCATCACAACTACATACTTTTCAGCCACCAATTTTAATTCGAACTCTTTTGGTAAATACTAAAACAAACTCTCCGAAAGAAAATATTTCGAAAACATGAAATGATTGTCTTCGAAATCACTAATATTATTTAAACTGCAGGCACTGCTCATAGAAAAGTTTGTCAATCAAGGAGGTAAGTGATAAGGCAACAACAGTTGCTATTTATTCATCAGCCGAGGCAAAATAATCCACACAGTTCGTTTTTGGTCATGTACATTATTGAAACACTTCTGATGCATATGAAATTAAGGAGAAAAATACTCCTAATTTCAAAACCTCGTAGATCGAGGATGTGGCGTACTGATAAGTAGAACAACAAGAGACTACAGAAAGGTTCCAGCAATTTTAATAGGATTGTAAAATAGAAGCAACAGATACCACGAAACAACACTGATATTCTACTAAAGGAGAAGACTAACTAAAATAATAAACAAAAATATTCTTCAAGTTCACAATAAAAGTTTATTTAAAACAAAATAATTTAATCTGACAACTAATTATCCTTATAAGCTCTCTTTTTGCTAACAACTCGAGTTAACCTACTAACATGAGTGAAAGAAGACACGACATGCAATAGCACGTTATCCGTTGTACTTAAGCAAAAACCTTTAACATTTCATAAGGAATAATAACAAAGTTATGACTGCTATATGCTATGCTATATTTTCAGAACGTCTCACCAGAAATGGTGGAAATGGGTTTTAGGAACTGGGGAAACGCTAAGGTCTGTGAGGCTGAAGTTGGGAAAGAAGATGCTATTTGGCGTAAACTGGAGACTGAGGAGTAAGGTAAAGCTGTTCCCCATCATTTCCATTCCTGAAGATGGAACATAGTAGACTATTTCGCTTTTACTTCGTAGAGATGATTCTTAGTCGAATCAAGAATGGTGGCAAATAATTGTGGAAAGTTTTTTACAGTGATGTATTGACCTGTAGTGTTCACTGCCTTTTTCTTGGAAAGAAAATGTTAGTCAAAATGCTTCTGGTAGACGAACTCGGGAACAGAAATAAATTATAATTCTGCATAAACTTCCCTGCCAGCTTTTTCATCTACTCTTGATGCATCCATAACTATACCATACCAAATACTAGCTCTTAATCTACAATAACATCCCTATCTAATTAATAACAATAAACAATTATTTTGCTTCATTTAATTACGATCAAAAAGACAACAGCAATTTGAGTATCAGAGCCAAAGACAGAATAAAATGCTAAAGGTTGCTTATATGTAATCGTTACATACCGAGACTACAATCATTCTAATTCAAGTACTAATTTGCCATGATACCTATTTTTGTGTTTCAATGAGCACTAACTCTAAATAAGAACAGATGGTGATGAAGAAAAAACAACTGAAAGCTGCACTGTTGTCTGCAACACTAACACTCTGTACCAAAAGGTACTATGTTTGTAACTAGAATGTTGTCAGGAGTCTTACAAATCATAGCAAGAATGCTATCATTTGAAATCTTCAAGAATATTATGGAATATCACAAACATTCCACAGAATGATAGCAGATAGGGCAGAAAAGAATAGACAAAGCAACTGTATCAACTGAAGATTCAATGCAGACAACATCAAGAGTGTGTTTCATGTGGGATTCATAAAAATCTGGATAGAAAAGTTAAATCAAAATGGGGCAAATATGTCATTCCTCCAAATGACATCAATGAGTTTCCATGATACTGGATGTCAAGTAGTCCTTGGACATCATTGTAGGAAAAAATGAATTGAGACATAAAAACATTCTTCCTGGCTAAAGGCTGCTGCTTTTATCGCTTCCAAGTATTAGGTCTTCTACTATTGTTC
>QXVX01009964.1:27899-75093 GCA_013436065.1 Halocynthia aurantium | reverse complement strand
GAAAAAATTAATTGAGACATAAAAACATTCTTCCTAGCTAAAGGCTGCTGCTTTTATCGCTTCCAAGTATTAGGTCTTCTACTATTGTTCCAAGGAATTACAATCTGTCAGTGTGAATAGCATATTCTCTGATGTTATGATAGATTGAGATGTCTCTTATGAATCTATCAATTGTAAAAGGAAGCACGATACAAGGTCAAACTTCACTCAGCTGATTCCAGTAAATAGTTATTGCAGTCCGGATGTAAAGAGGAAAAAGAATTTGGAAATATTTCTCGAGAGATCCAGAGACAAGTGGAAGATAAAAAGACCACAGATCCCAACTATACATCAGATTAGTGATCAGTTAGTAGAAAAGAACTGTGTCAACTGTCAACTATTACTAACTATATTGAGTTTTTCAACCTGCAATACCAACCTGGAGCAATTTGGAGCAGATGAATTAAGATAAAACAAAAAATGGTCCTTTCTGAAATAAGTTATTTATGGCTTTTGATGACTCAAAGATCAATATTTCTATACACATCGAATCAGCCCAGAGGTCTGATATACGACCCTGTAGCTTTAATAGTTACAAAGACAAAGATCGAAGTATAATTGCTGTAAAGAGCTAACGTCTCAATTCAAAATTTAATCTTTCCTCTGTAACCCCTTCGAACTATGTATCTGCTTACATATCTGCATACAAAAATTAAGATTTCAAATTTTCAGCATCTCCGGAGGGTAAGCATGTAATCAAACTGTTCTATTTTTCCCAAGGCTCACTAGTATTATACAATATAGAGAATAGGTGTGAACCANGATCCAGAGACAAGTGGAAGATATAAAGACCACAGATCCCAACTATACATCAGATTAGTGATCAGTTATTAGAAAAGAATTGCATCAAAGTCAAATTTCGGAAGTAAGATCTAGCCCATCAACAACAAAAAACTTAGTTACAACTATAATGAGAATTTCAACCTGCAATACCAACCTCATCGCCTCAACCTTAATAAAGCCGACTGAATACGGATATTTGGATCAGATGAATTAAGATTAAACAAAAAATGGTCTTTTCTGAAATAAGTTATTTATGGCTTTTGATGACTCTTCTGACTTCAAAGATCAATATTTCTATACACATTGAATCAGCCCAGCGGTCTGATATACCACCATGTAGCTTCAATAGTTACAGAGACAAAGATTGAAGTATCATTGCTGTAAAGAGCTAACTTCTCAATTCAAAATTTAGACTTTCCTCTGTAACCCCTTCGGATTATGTATCTGCTTACATATAGACATTCATTGGGCGTACTTCTCTTTTAACTACAAAAATTTAGATTTCAAATTTTCAGCATCTCCGGAGGGGTAAGCATGTAATCAAGCTGTTCTATTTTTCCCAAGGCTCCCTAGCATTATACAATATAGAGAATAGGTGTGAACCACTACAGTAGAGGTTTTGATCTAACATCAAGTGAAAACACAAAAGAGTCAAGATGCATCTTAGACTACTGCTGGGTGGGAGAAGGGAAAGAACCATAAGTACTCTCCTAAGCAACAGAGTAAGAGCCCTATAACACAACATAAAGACCAGTGTTTACAAAGATTATTTTTGCTATATTCAAGTTAATAAAAAAATGATTCATGTTGCGTATATCGAAATTAATTTGTAGAAGAAAGACTTCAATTCTTTGAGAACGCACTCGTACAAGGCAATGAAGCGTCGAGTGTTTAATCGCACACCGAAACATAAGAAAGATAAAGTAATCTCGATAAGGAATCAATGTGCACACCTCATGTTCGATATATATCTTCCAGTATCTCCCGGCTGTCGGAAACTGCGATACAAGTCGTTCGTACGTCCGCCGTGCTTTGTTAATTGAATGAGTCTAGGAATGAAGAATTTTAATTCAGTTATATGGTCATAAGTCAAAATTACTGGAAAGAGTAAAACTTACATCAAGGCAATAAAGAGGAGAATCTATATATGATAGAGCTTGATATAAATAAAAAGGCGTGCAAGGAGTGCATTCCTGTAAGCTTTATTAAAAGTCGCTAACATTTAGTGGAAGAATGTGATGATTTTTTTTACCTGTGCTTCACGTATTAATGCATTCCATGCTTCTACGTCATACTGATTAGCTTCGATCTTCTTCTCAATTTTTTTGATCTTTTCTGGAACGTAACCCTGAAAAAACGATAACATGACGGTCAGAACATTAATACACCCAAACCGTGATCACGCAGGCCACTACAAACTAATACCACTGTGGGAAGAAGTCTTACATTGAAAACATTGTCAATTAGCAAGAAATTTCAGCAGATAATAGAAACACAGATGCAAAATGAATGTCAATTTTAAACTGAAATGGAATCTCATTGGTCTTCCTGAAAAATGTACATATTTTCAACTCATAAGCAATGTTTCCATGTTTCCAACGACTGAGCGGAAAGCTTGATGCTTTGAGCTGAAACGTTTTAAATTCAAAGCTACTGCATTGAAACTTTCATACAGTGAAGAGGAAATGCATATGACTAAACTATTTTTGGGAAAACCCGTCATCTTCTTTGGGAAGTGACAGAAGTCAAAACCATGAAATAAAACAATTGGCAATATTTTTGTGTCCGGGAGGGATCTGATGTGAATGGAACCAATACATTGACTGCGTGATCGTGCACATGAACAACTTGGAACGAAACGTCGCTCATAGGCCTCAAGTTCGAATGTTGAATTACAGATCACAATTCTCATCAATATATTCTACAACTCAACACTAATGCTGCCATAAATTTACCACTGGAATTTTGGGAAATATCATAATAATTTACTCACAACATCTTCAGATGTACTGGTGCTCGCCATCGGTTTTCAAATTCTCCTCTTCCAAGATGCCAAATTGGTTTCAACAAGACAGTGGATAAAACACTACAAAACCAAAATCCATATATTACAACCAGACATGGAATATAAAAACAACTACTCTTTGGCGTGGGTGTAATTAGGAGAGAAATGAAAGCGAACTGCAGCTGCAATACCAGTTCGAATATTTATAGCTACTATAGAGATAAATATCTGCTACCAAATTTGAGAACACGACAAATAAGAAATAATACGTACCTCCAGTTGGCTTTGATATATCTGTTGTATTTATGCCAATGCAAAAACTATAAACTAGCGAACAGTACACCCTCATGCACGAGCATTCATACGGTGAGTCCAGTCTGCTTCGAGACTTAACCCATGAAACTATGAATATATATCCGCTAGATCGCGCAAATGTAAAACTCATGGGCTTTCTAAGTTCTCACTCATATACCGTGTATAATGTATATGGTATACCTTGTATATATACATCGAAACAGTAACCTCACGTCAAGTAACCAACAACCTACTTACTTAAAAATTCATTTATAAGAGTTGATTGTAATTTGCCATCTAGCGGTTGGAAGTTTTTACTTCACTTAAAGGTTATAAATGATCCAACAGCGACATCTAGCGGTTGAAAATTTCTATAACCCCGGAAAAATCTATTTTGAAACTAGGATACCTATTTCGGGTTTGAATTTTTAAGGGTTAACCTGAATCAATAGACCCAATTTTTTCAGGGAATATTAGTTTATGTATCACGTCTCATATGTGCTAATTTTAGCGTGATTGGATCATATCGAACTGCTATCTGTCCACCATCTATTGCAAGTTGAAAAACCACACGATTATTTATGAGTCAATGTTTTATTTAGACCTGCTCTCAGAAGAAATTCTTGTCCTCTGTTGTAACAAAAAGATTATATACACTGTATTAGTGAGGTTCAGTTGGGCTTGACCATAAAAGGCATGGAAATGCAGAACACCCTGAAGCTTGAGGTGTACAATTTGTGCACCGGGACGAAGCATTATCCACCACAATTGCTCATGACTTTGTAAATAAATATCAATTGAGGGTTATTGTCAAAGCAATGGCATTACCTGTTTAGGAAGTATTATTTGTTTGTCTGAATCGCTATCATCATTTCTTGAACGTGTATCCAATTGTACACCATACATACAGTATCTTATCAAATCACTTTTTTTCTGGAAAGCAAATATTATTAATCCTTTAGAAAACATTTTTCGTATAGTAGTTTCTTGTGACATATTGTGCAACATGAAGTCATTGATACAGCACTGCATATTATTTTTTTGAGTAACTGAATCTTTCAGGCATATTCAAATGTCAAAATAGCCCATACTATGGCATCACAGGGACATGGACACTATGTGTGGATGGATGGATATATATGGATACTGCTATGATACCTTATCTGTGTCTGCTCCGAATTCAGCCATGAGTGTTTTTATTTCCTCATCCATTTCGACTTCCATTAAAAAATCGGTTATTCTGAGCTGCGGAAGCTGTATATCATAGAACAACTTCAGACGGTTTTTAAAATCAATGTATACAAGGCAAACTACATTTTCTCCATCTTCTATAGCATACTGGCCCGCACAGAACGCCTGTAAAATAATGACGTGTTTCAATTTTCAATATTCATTTGATGATACTAGTGGGAACTAATGTAGAACCTGCACATTATCTTCGAATTGATAGCGGACGACATTTCGATCATGATCAACAATATAGGTTAAACCATCCCATGCACATACGATAACCTCTTCCTTTTTGTTACCCAGCACATCTAGTTTGTTCATGGCAAAAAGTTGGTGATCCACCTTAGAAAAGGAATAGTAGTATCGAACAAAATGTTTATAAATACATAATTGCATGATTATATTTCAATAATACTCATCAACCTAGCAATACCTGAAAAGACCACAGAATTTTATCATCTTCAATCAGCTTAATATTTCCATCTAGTGTACACAAAGCAAAGTATCCCTTTTCTTCCTCCAAACCTTTGCATATATTCCCCACAATCTGGCAAGATATTGCTGGGTTTTGGGACCTCGATAAACTGGAATGTGAACAGGATTAATAGATTTTGATACGCAACGTCTAATGGTAAATGTCTCCTATTCGACGTGGCCAGTGGCGGGATTCAAATTTATTTTAAACCGGTTCTGTCCTACTCCACATCCCTAAATTTTGTTAATGGAATTGATGAAGAAAAATATGCAGCTAATAATGCGTTGGATAAAGGGACACTTCAATCTCAAAACACTTCAGGAACCAGATGAATCGTTGTGCAATGTTAATACATCATGTAAAATTATTATGAATAGTAGATAATTGATTTCATAATTAATAGTCATTGCATGACTGACATAGTTCCTTCGCTCATTCAGCAACAGCCAATAGGATTTCAGATAACCCTCACATATATACTTATCCTAACTTGTGTCAAGCACGTGTCAATACATATAGATTCAAAAGTCACCTTGACATTGGGAAATAAGAAAGGTGATCGCTCCGTGATGAATCCTCGACATCAGGATTTTTACTTTTGTCAAATTCCTAGAAAACAAACAAACTTAAAAACCAGAGATGTTCAATTCCAAACAATTCCCGTCAGATAACTTACTGAAACAGGATGAAGTGTGGCAAAAGCACACCCTGGCTGAGAGACAATAATTTGTGGCTGATCATCCTCAGCCCTGTTGTGGATGGTGATACTCCCAACAGATTGCCTCAGCCTCCATTCTTGAAGATTGATTAATTGTCTGCTACTTTTGTCCCATCTTAAGGAAATAAAATATATGTAAACAGGAATATATATCAATACATAGGTACATAGGTGAACATGGCAAATTGGGATGTGCCGATTTTTAGCAGGGAATAAAAATATAAGTTAAATAACAGTTCCGTTCCAGATCGTCCCACACCACTCTGTTGTGTGTCGTTTCACATACCTGTATGAAGACACATATCTATCTGTATGGGCTATAACAAGTTCTTTATTCCCATCGCCATCAATGTCACCCAACAAAATCATTTTTGCATTGGTAGACAGAAGCTGCTTATGTTTTAGACACGCGGACTGTTGCTTCTGGTCTTTGTAATAGTCAGCTCCTGAACTATCCACTTTGTTAAACCTACGATGAAAATATAACACATCATTATATCTAATAATTACAAACACATTTCATGCTTCAGTACCTAGCCGATGTAAAATCGTATATATAGCACAGTCCTTCAGTATTCAAGATAATAACAGAATTTTTTTCCTCTTGCATGACATCACCAACTCCGACAGACGTTATCGCACCCAAATCAGTTATTTTACACCAGGGTTCATTGCAGTGACCACGGAAAATATACAAGTGTCCATCTGTGAGGAAATAATATCACAATATGATTATATTAAAACATTCATAAAGTATGGAGTCAATAGAAAATTAGTGAGCCTGAACACCTGTGGTTCCTACGACTAGTTCATTCCCTCCATCGTTATCCACATCGCCAAGTGTAACTGCATGCGGAAGCACTTTACCATCACCCAGCTCTAATTCAAGGTGCGAAACAAATGAGACTGTTCGATTGGTGGTTGCCATTTGCGATCTTTGATTCTCGGTCGCTATTTTTAGTATACTGAGGCCAAATTTTATCGCCTTTTTCGGACTGTTCTTTCCTTGCAATATTTAAAGCAGTTTGTGCATCTTCAAATGACGGCTCCAATTCTAAAGCTCTCAAAAAGTCTTCGATGGCCAACGTGTAACGACCTATAAAGACTTGAAATAAATTTTCTGTGCATCTCACAAGGAAGCAGCGAGTGTCCACAACGTCTAAATTTGCCACTGGGTTCCACAAATAATGACAATACTTAGTCCTTACCCAATCTGTAATGTATCAGACCCTTGTTGTACAACGCTACAGCAAAATTAGGATCGTAGATTAAACTCTGTCGATAATCGTCAATTGCTTCTTCAAACTGAACAGCTAAATATTTGATTTGGCCTGTATTATTCAAAGATCGTGACAAACAGAAGCTGAAAACATTAAAAAAAAGTTAGTACAATCTATCATAGATAAATGTTCATTAGGGGATGGGAATAATACTAACATTTGTTCCTTTGTTAACACTTCGTGTTGCTTTATGTTAATGATACACTGCGTGTAGTGTTCGTCTGCAAGTTTGTACTTTCCCTCGTTGAAATATTTTTCAGCAGCAGTAAAATTGTCCATAATAAAGCATCGTCTACTTACTCTACTAGCTAATGTTTTTACAGGATGTACCATACAACCAAACCTTCAGCCTTACTTTGTTTATTTCACGGAAGTTATGTTATTACGTCATCAAAATATGGGGATTCCCCTCAAGCTTGACAAATAGGACGGTTGGTAGGTATCCGCAGTACCAACTGAATATTAAACACCGCTGTATCATATTGAACGTAGCTGTAGCATACCAGGATTATCTTAGCCGCTCTTCTGTACCCATCGTATCGAAGATGTGCGACATTAAAATCTTAAAACTTCTATAACTCAGGTTTTACTATTTAATGTCGCACATCATCCTTGATACGACAAGCTTGGTCGGCTCGAAGTGCGGCCAAGATAACCCAGGTCAGGTACAGCAGTATTAGTGAAGTACAGCGCCAAGATACTGTTACAATGTCCAAAAAATATTGTCCCATACTGCCATCTCGCGGTAAGTCATTTCTTAAAATTGTGCAGTATATGCGGACCTGACAAAATAATATACGGGCCATTACGAAGTCAATGCTTATGGTAGTAATAACACGAACAATATTTGTGCAACAGTAGATTACTGGAGAAACACAGTTGTAATAGTTTTGATAAATACGGATAACTCAACGCCAATAAAACAATAGCGGGAAGCTTCAAGCTACTCTTTTGCAAAGCAGTTTTCTGACGATTCGGGAGTCGTGATTTTACACTAACACGAGTACCAAAAATTTTGAAGCACGTCTAACTGGATTTTCTGGTCTAGTCAGCGAGACTCGTAATTATTTTGTAATGTCATGGCATTCTAACGGTGGTAATCAAAGATTACGCTCTCCTGTATCGATTGACAAAACCACAAACTTTTCGATTGGGTTTAATTGATGTTTGCTTGGAATATTGTATTCCAGTTCAAAGAATATAGGTCCGCACACAAAATAAAAAATGTGTCAATAAAGGTGTCTGAAGTGTGCAAAAAATTCGTTCATATAAAAGTAAAAAAGGAATAGAAAAAAATAATAGTGTAGTGTATAAGTGTATAACTGCATTGCTGTAATTCATGCAAGTGACATATCAATCCGATTTAGTGCTCTTGATAGTTTTATCTAGGGGGAAAAAAATCATTTGCTCATTCATAACACTGCCAACAAAAACGTACCATACATGGAAGGAATCGACGCCATCCTATTACTTTGAAAAATTAAAGACTTCAATGCATAAAAATTACTGTACAGAGGCTGGGAGAAACGGAGCACTTTACCAAGGACCTTTATGGAGAAAATTGCTCATTAATGAATGATTATTGTTGGGAAACATTTACCAAATATTTCTATAGAATATGATATAGGTCATAATAGTCTCAAATGCTTTATATTTTACAATACCTTATGATCAAGAAGCTAATGAACACGAAGCTCCAATCAATTGTCCTAAGAATAACATGATTAAAAAGCAAAACCAGTTCCCAAATATGAAATACAAACGTATGAAAATTAACAAATCTTTCATTAGATGGTAGAGCTGACAAAAAGATCAATACAGGAATGAACGATGATATGCAAATATGGTAATGATTTTTTTAAGACTAGAAATGCAGTAGAATATCACTGGCAGTTAAATTTTAGAATACACAGAGGCAATAATGATGTGGATTTTATCAAAGTGTCATGAAAAGTATGTATATTCGTTCATATACCTGCCTGGTATATAGCACCATTGAACAACAGGAGCATTCTTGATCTATATAAAAGAGTTTATTTTGAAGATAAGAATGTAGAGTAAGAATGTACAATTAAAGGAACAAACATGTGCCATGTTGCACTAATCAAGACATTAGTAATTAGTATTATTGAATTATGCATTACCTAACTTATAAGTCGTCGTCTATTGAGCGGCAATTCTTCACTTTCGGATCTGGCTTCTCTTTTACTGTCGATCGGTTCAATGAAGTGAACTGCAATTGAGAAATGGATACATATATCTCATAAATAAAAAGAAAGCTCCATGTTAGGCAATTATACCTAAACTACATGCACTGTAAATCAACATTAGGATTAGATTATTAAGGCATAGGCCTACTGACCTTTGCAAAATAATGAAATCTACTTACAGTTAGCAGAGTTATCTTCTAAGACTCCGATCACATAGCAGGAAATAATGAAGCCACAGCACTAAAAGCAACAATTTCCGTTATTGTTGTAGTAAGTTGACTGTCTCTTTGTTTTTGCCTGAAACCACGGATACCGAGGAATAATACTGTACAATACTTACAGCGAGTATGATTTGAAATGCAGCCTGAAAAACTTCAACGTATCGAAAATCAACACAGTCTGTTCGTTCAACATAACTATCTGACATTGTGTCGCAAGAGAAAGAGGTGTTGTTACGAAACCACGAATCAGTATTGGTGATAGCGAGATGCAGTGTATATTGGTGTTTATCCTGAAAATATGATAACTACTGATAACTTCATTATAGGCAAGCTCCTCACTTGACGACCAGATTTCAGTTCAATGCTATAAAATATCTATAGATATTGTTTCAATGTCAACTGACAAGTGAAGAGTCCATGAGAGTATAGAAGTTACCAAGTATCCGTTTTATATTAAATGGATTATCTTAATCAAGATATTCGTAAAGGTCCCCTAATAATAGTAAGTATCAGCCGTCATTAAGTGAGAAGTAACTGTAATATTGTCATTAGCTAATGATCTGAATAATTACCAAGTCCAGCGCCCCGATATTAAGATAAAGGCAAATCATGAATAAATTCCATCCGATCCAGATCAATGTCCATGTGGCATACTGGTGACAAAAGAAACAAAATAAGTTACATTACAAATGGGCAATTCCTTCTAGTGTACTGAGCTTAATGCTCATGATACATTCAGAAAAAAAGAGTGCTAAACAGGGTCATAATCACACAAGTTCTCAAGGTTCTTGGTGATATAAACTTATATGTTTTACTGGAAATAGATTAATGAACTATACAAAGCTAGCTAAGTGAGTATAAGGAGTGTATCTCACTCCACATAAATTAATGATGTGAACATATCAAATGAGTCAATAGATCTCTCTAATTGGTTCTCTTCTTTTTTATTGACTCAAAGTGCAACTTACCACAGCGATGATCCTACGCTTGTACCGATATGCTCCGAACAGGGCTAAAATCAAGACTGCAGAAAAAAAAAACATTCAACCCAATGTTATTAGTCTAGTTGTAAAAATATCTAACCTGCCACTTGACAAAAATTCGCTACAATTGGCGTCCATTGAAACCCGAGAAAATCAAAAGCTTGTCTTACGGAAATGGTCACCTAAAGAAAAATATTTATCTATTCACGGTTGTGGATAGTGCTTTAATATACAGGTCTCAAGAATGAATGAAATGTTCCTGTTTTACTATCAGATGCCGGTTTTACGAGGAATGCTGAAGATAACTTACCAATTGCACGACGCAAATGCTTATGAACACGCATCTGGACTTACAGCACGAACACATCTTTAATCCGTATACTTGACTTATTATATTTCATACAGAACAACGACTGAAACTGTTAAATAAAACAACCATTTCGCGAGAAAACACGTCTCTACTTTTCAAGCCAGTTGGCAGACAGACAATGAGTGATTGTTAAAGGAAGTGTCAACTAATTTATTGGTGTAAATACGCCTGGAAGCAGAGTTCCCTTTGATTTTTTTTAATCAGTATATTGATGTGTGAAGAAACATTTCTTTGAAAGATAGTGTTATCTGCAATTTATATAATAATTAGGCTGTAATGAAATAAGCAAATTTCCCTACACTTTCACATAGTTACGGTAAAAAAATTATCGAACACACAATGGGAACACCTGGCACTGTGAAGGATAGCGTCACAATAAACGTCTTACTCATGCTTAAGGAATTTCTAGAAAAAAATTCAGAAATCGAAAATGCAAAGAGATACGCCTTAGATACCAAGCCTGTATCTTTATATTCAGGTGATAAAAGGATAAAGAGTTTATCATCCTTTTAAAATAAAAATTTATTGTCATAAAGTGGCATCCTCTAGTGGTATTATATTATTTTATAACTACACTAGAATTGAAGAAAAAACTGCGTTTCTTATTAGGACATATTCTAAAAAATCTTTACTTGCAAATGAAATTTTAAAATCAAATCCAGAAACTTCGTAGAAAGCCGATAGATAATAGAGTCATGACAAAATAGAACCACTACGAATTCAATGTCTGGTGGTAACCTTTGACATGCTGTTTCCAAGGAAACCTCATGTGCAGCTACTTGGTTAAAGTTGCAGTCAGACACTTCCCGATTTAGTGCCGGTAATACATGATAACTAATTCATTTATATCAATATAAGACTAAGAGTAGCATAAAATGAAATATACTCAAGTATTTGAGCTATTCAACATTTCAACATTGCAATTTTACCCTAATGTATTCATTACAGAAAGGAAAAGCGGGCTCTCACATTGCTACAATGGCAACAACAACTGAAATTGGTAAGAGTTATTTTTCTGTGTAGCTTCTGAAATTACTCCTTATCGCGTTGAAAAGTATTAGTAATAATACTTGAGCTTGAAACAGCAGCAGAGAATTTTACTGGTGTTGTGAAATATTTGAGAAACAGTTGGCTTAGTGAAGTTGAGCTTACTTATAGGTATCGTTCGTTTTACTTCAGGGAGGTCGTCGAGTGAAGGCAGGAAAAATAAAAATGTAAAAAATCGATACGGTAGGTTCGGTAAAACAGAAAGTCAGAATAAAAAAGACAGGTAGTGCTATAGGATTGGTCGGTGTATGTTACTCGTCGTTGTTTTCAGATCGACTAAGCATTTTGGCTCAGCATAAAAAGACGCCACCGGGATTCCTGGAGGACAGGAGATCTGTTTACTGGGTGGATAGAATTCCTCCAAAACCTCCAACCAATTTTGGTGAGTGGATAGGAATCCATAGATATATATATATATGATATATGGTTGGGTTGTTATTTTCATGCATGCGTTTTGAAGTCCTAACCAAACGTCAAGAAGAACTTGTGAGAAGTAAAGAATATCACAGAGATTTTAAACCTGATCGGCCAAGTTCAATATGGCCTGTTAAACTAGCAGCTTTACTAGTGGAACCTTCTGGGAGGCTGGAAGATCTTGCTAAGTCTAAACCATTCCATCCGGACTGGATCCAAATGAGATCGGTTTATACTTATGTTACTCAGGCAGCCCTAAAACGGGAACCAACAGAAAGGTTTAGTATAAATTATATGTTATATTGATCACTGTAAAATATGAATAAAATTACAAAGAAAGGTTTAATAATATAACAACTGCTCACCATCACAGATTAATACAACTATCCCATCCAAAAACATATACTCCGTTGCCAATCAAATCTGACAGTGAATGGGACTGGGGTGAATGGAAAGCAACTATACCCACAGCAACAACATCTCATATTGCCTCTGCCAGGCTTGAGCAGCTAGCTGAGCCTAAGCAAGAAGCTTCTAGCTACAAAGACAACAGGCATGTCATATGGCCTGTGGCATCTCCAGCCATGAACTGCCAAGTAAGTTAGATATTTTATTATTCAGTATTTCTAAGACCATCGTGATATGAATAATTTTCTAATAGCCTTGATGTTATATATATATGAAGGCTAAATAGTCCAGTTGCATGGAGTCACCAATAAACGTATATTATTATTCCAAAGTTGTTTTATAATTTTTTGTATATTATATAAGATTTATTTCTGGGGATTTGAAGTTCGCCCTAAATAAGCAGTTCAAGTCGTTTACCCCGTAACCATCGTCTGCTGTACTTTATACATAACAGGCTTCCAATAGGGTTCAGCAGTTGGCCAGGCCAAAAACGAGACAGGCTCTCGACCAAGATTACGACCCCTATAAGGTCTCTTTCGCTGCACGAATGTCTGTTCCGTCTCCTCGTGTCGTAGATCTAGCTCTTCCAATTCCAAGAAAAATTAGAATGAAAAAAGTGTTGTAAATACTTTACGTGAAACTGTACAAACTTTACAGAAAAGAATAATTTTATATTGGCTGGCAATTAGTAACACTACTGAGATTGTTTTATAACGTTTTTTCATGTTTACTTCCTACAAAATGAAGATTATGTTACCTAGTTTTTAGCGTTCCATGTCGTATACATACATACATTGTTTGCTACTGCTTGCCTTGGTGAAATTTTTAGAAATTGCTATTTTTTAACGTTTACCTAAGTAACTGTAAAAGTTACCTTGCCCGTATTATTTACCTGTTAATTGTGTCATGTGAGATTAACTGCTTGCGAAATTACATATTGAGAAATACATTGAACATCGTTCAACTTCTGTTCAAAAGTTGGCAATAGTAAAGCGAGGAGAAAATTTGTAATACAGTACTCATAATTCTAGGTATTTAGTTAATTCCACATGAAGGCCAATGTCATGATTCTGTATTGCCGTCAGAAAATGTACTAACGATTAAAAAACTTATTATTACTGACAACAAAATACATGGAAGACCAGTGCGAGCACTCCGTCGTTCACCACTCTCAATTATTATTGTCACATCATCTTCAATTTGAATTTCGATTCCAGTCTCGTTAGAAGCAACTGATAAACGTAAATGAATTAGATTACAATATCGCAGAAGAACTATGGCATCCCACGTCATTGAATTATATTTACTGGTTGATGCTTCAGTCATGGGAGTTGTGGTAGTACTCTTAGTTGGCATTCGTATCCAAGGATAAGTCGTCGTAAACGGTGGCGGAACAAAAGGTATCTTTCTATCTCTGTTTTCGTTTTTGCAGAGATCATTCCAGCAGACCTCAGTGATACTGACAATAAAATTTGAAATGGAAAAAAGCTATAACTATATCGCTGTCTTAGTTATATTGGCCATAACAAAACTAACAATAACTCCATAGCACATTCCGCTAGGACTTTTAAATCCTTGAAATCAATTTTAAAATCATCATAGTCTTGTAGCTTATGGTTTTCTTTCCATTAAATATTAAAGAACAGAAGTACATCCACTTACGCGGCTTCATCTCCTGGTTTACTTTCAACAACAGACTTATTTGCCACGCAAACGGAGCAAGGATCACCTGCTGTATAGGGTGGAATTGACAGTTTGGGTTGAAAAAATGAAAACGGCGAGTTAGCAGCCATGTAGTTGGCCACCCCGCCCCTCGGTGTGTATGAACACACAAATAATATAGCGGGAGGCCATATAACACCGTTTATGTCCGGCTCTTCGCACCAAGCCGCACCGCATCCTAGTTTAAAAGTTTCAGCCCAGATGACCTGAAAAAAAAATCATTATACCATATGATATTGATGTCAATAACCAATGCACAATAGGCAGGTAAGTTTACTCGACTGAGGACCCGACTGTATATACCCGATTTCTAGCGATGAAATATCACGCACTTGCAAGTAATGATGACAAACTCCATTGCATTCGCTCGTCAGCATATCAAACAAATCTATTTCCGAAGTCCACATTTTAACAGATTCTTTCTCAAAACCATCAGGCAGCGCATTTGCTCCGACCCAAGCAAACCAGTTATGGCCGACTTCGGATAGAAAATAGGAATGTCGTTTAAGGTCCACTTCGCGCAATACTTCAGAACCATCCGCGTTATATAATCGCGGTTCCACTAAATCCCTATAGTAGCACGAGTTAGTATACGTTTCTGACAGCCAAGCGAGCTCGTCATCCCACGTGAGAATTCTCATATCGGCCGCTGTTGGCTCCCTTACTTTGCTTCGATATATATTGTGCTCTTTCAGTATATTTTCTTTTTGCTTTTGCGTGAGCTTAATGTAGGGCTCTTCTGGAGGTGGAACGGTTGTAATTTGTCCTGGTACGGTAACATTCGTTGTTTCGTTAGAACTCGGGCCCGTGGGAGTTGGACTTATTTTATTGAGACACACCGGGCTGGGTTTCAAGTCGTATTTGAAATTATACTGTCCGAACGCTAGTATTTTGGGAGGAGGAACTTCTCGATTCCTTGTTGGAGCATCTGTTGTATCACCAGGCTGACCGGGCAATGCCTCTGTACTTTCTTCAGTCGTATTCATTGAAAGACTTTTATCTGTATTCTGCTCTGACAAATCGTTTTTATTTGGCTTTGCTTGTTCGAATTCTGATCCGTTTGCTGCTCTCATATAATTTTCAGATAAGTCATTTCTGTTTCTGAAACTACGAGGCAATCGTGTTCGTCTTCTGTTAGCGATGATTTCTTCCCACTTTAGATTTACAGAATTCACAGACTCGTCATTACTTAAATCGTCTGAAAAAGGAAGATTCCTTTCCAAAATCCGTGCTGTTGCTTCCTTTTTGCTTGTATATATAATAATCACTGCGAGAAACACAGCGGCTCTTTCCACTTGATAGCGCCTTGAAAGATACATTTCCTTAGCGGCTTTAGCTTATTTGAAGATTTGTTAACATGATTTCGTTAAATAATTCATAAATTTCGTGTTCACGTAACAATCGGCTATTTACGTCATAATATCATGTATAAATCATATACATAAAATATCAATAGTGGAAATACAGCAGTTATGCTTCAGCCACAAAGAGTTTTTACCAGACAATTTTCGTATAAATATGGAAAGGACGAACGTATTATAAATTAAGGAATTAATTGTAAAAGAAGCAGTATTCTTTGCTCCAGTCAAGCTGTAACGATTGAATAATTGATTGAAATGATATTAGACAACTTAAAATTCATATCCTACCCCAATTCTTTCACTGTACAGTAAGATACCTAGTTAAAAAATTAATGATGTATACAGCTCTAACTATTACACCAAAATGCCTCAGACTTTTGGGTCTTTTCCCTTTTCAAGTTATGGATCGAAGTAAATTGAGCTTTATTTGTTGAACAGATTATTAGAATATATCTAATGGCGATACTCCAAAATTATCTAATATCAAGCACCGGGTAGAATAATTCGGAATTACGGCTAACTGAAGATTAACCAGCAGTAACAGGCGAACATTCAATAACACTATGTATATAGATAGATATAGAGTGCATAAAAAAGGAAGACAAAAAGCGCCAAAAGAAAAAAATAATTTGTAATAAATCTCATTATTACAGAAAATGCATATGCGATCTCCGATGGGAATGGTGGAAGCACTGTGCGGTTGGTTGGGGGCAGTAACACTAGTCCTGCGTATAAAAAAAACTTTTTTAAAATGGACAGTTGGCCACCATAGGCGTCCGCTCCGACTTGCAGAAAGTCTAACTATTCCTTGTTTGGTTTTATTAGGGATGAATTATTTCTTTATTCTCTTACCTCCAACAGGAAATCAAAGAGATAATTTACATATAGCAATCTATGGTAATATATTACTTTGACCCTCCCTGGAAGGGGAGCGGACGCCGATGTTGGCAACTCTTTTGCGTGGAGTCTGTTAGCACAATCGAGGATTGTGCAAAGTAAAGCTATGTAGGTCTCAGGCGTGCATGTGGTATTTTGGTGACAGCTACTAGGTGTGGTATATTTTGCATGACGTGTTACGTAAATAATACAGATGGAAGACTGATAATAATGCTTGTTACGTAAATATGATCCCAGCTTACATCTGAACTGTTACAGTAGTACTTTATAGAAGCAGTTAACAGCGAACTGCAGCCAAAGTCACCTGTCATCGGTAAAAATTCAATAATTCGGACGATGGGACGTTTTGGAGACAGAATAAACCTACTTTAGGTGAAGACGTTGACGTATCGCCGTCGTAAGGTCCTATTTTACGTCATAACTGTTAAAAAGTCGTCAAAATCAATTCGTCTAGGGCCCTTTCCATTGGGGGCGCATTCATTCAACATTTCGTCTACGTCTGAATCGGTGAATTTCAAACGTAATTGTATCATTGTCTTTCGCAAGTCGCCTTCATCGATGAAACCGTCTTCTGCAACATAGTAAACAGACAACGTAATAAAAACAATTAAACTTTTAGTACAGTGCGCAGTGGAGATTCTAACTTAAAATCACACAAAAATTCCATTATATTGCATAACTTTTTTAAAAGTATACAACATTATTATAATAGAAGGTGCTTTTGGGATAAAGTTTTTTACCATCAAAGATGTCGACGCCTTTTTTAAAACTCGAGGAATGTAAAATACAATACCGTACTTAGTTTCCATATTTTACTGCATTCCATAATTGCTATTTGGTGTTTATCCCACGATATTTTATGCCATAGAGAGAGGATTCAAAATTTTCTTCAAATGTTATGGGAGGAATCGTAACATCACATTAAGTTGTCATCGAATGACACAACTACTTAACCTTTAACCTTTAAATCGATATAATCTTGTGGCTGTATAATGTTGACGAACTGGCAAAAGCAGTACTTACTGTTATGGTCGAATTGTTCGAACACTTTCTTCCATTCTTCTTCAGGCTCTTCTTCCTGTACAGAATAAGTGCAAATGAAAGCGTTAAACGTGGTAATTTTACGAATGACCTGGGGAAAAAAACTTTTCCAACCACAACTTTCGAATCACGCAATTTACACATTACCGATATCGTGTGCTCTAACAATTCATTAGTTTATTGGATTGCAAATTGACATCAGGTAGTTTAGAGCGATTAAAATGAAAGAATAGGAAGGGAGTTAACCATTTGGAAACAATACTGTAGGCCTCGTGCTATTGATGACAGATTTCTTTTTTATGAAACTATTCAAGTAAAAAAAATAAACCCGCGTCCTATTATGCTAGAGACCATAACCAGTGACGTTAGGTTATAAAAACATACCTGACAGATATGGGCAAGGAGCGCTAGAAAGTCATTAAAACTCAATCTTCCCGTTCCAGTTCGATCAACCTCCTTCACTAAATTTTCTATTTCCTCTTCAGTTGGTTCTTGTCCTATCGCTCGCATTACAATTCCCACTTCACGCTTTCCTGTCAGTATCATGAAACAATCTTAGATTTAGTGCTAGATTTCTTTGTTATAAGTTTGAACTACGTTAGAACGAAGATTTTAGATAAGGGCAAACATACCATATGAATAAACATATATAAAGTATAAATTCCCAATTCCACGTAATTCAGGGAGGGGGGGGGGGCAAGTGAGGAGTGTCTGTATTTAAAATGGAGTGATTAAAGAAATACAATCATATTGCGGTATTTTTTGAATTCTATTCTAACTGTGTACTAATTCCGAGTACTGGATGAATTTTTACACTCGAGGCAAGGCGGGTCACTAACTCTACACAGTTCAACAACGAGAGAAAATTTTACCTATAACACCGGTATTTTCAGGATCCAACAGGAAGAAAGCTTCTTCATATGTTTCCAACAATTCCTCAGGAAGTTGATTTGCACGCAACGTGGGAACCCTATAAGATAAGATTAAAGTTTCCAGATTTACATCCTAATCAACATCATACAGTGCTAACGAAATTTTACTTTGTTACACAGTCGTCTTCATACATTGATATTTGACTGAGAAGAGACCGTTTACCTGTCATATTTACTTTATTTATATGAATAATTTCTAGGGCTTCTCTTTTTTTTATTCTTTTTTATTCTCCTGAAATATTTATAACTTCCCTTAAAGATCACCAGGTCGCATTATATATTCTGTTGAAAATTAAGTTAGTTTATCTGAGCTTAGTTCCAAGCTACTCACTGATTGAAACCTAGGCCTCATCTCAGAAACATAATACAACATGTCAGCAGCTGATTACCATACGATGCTTCCCACTACCTTATTACTAAGGCAATTTCAAAACATGTGACCAATTAGGAATTAGATAAGGTAACACTCACCTCATCTTCCAATTTGCATCCGCGTTCATACTAGTTGTGCTGAGAATACTGACAAAACTTAAATATCGCATCCGATCTCGTTGCCTTCTTTTCAGTTGTCTTCTTTTCTCCAAAGCCATGCCAAGATAGAACTCTACAGGCGAAGCCTACTATATAACCCCTAACGTACGCAACAATTTTGGATTGAATTCAACTGTTAAAAGAGGAAAAGAAGCTATTACAGAGCATAGCGAAGATTTGTTCAGCATGTCTAATACTCTACCAATCAACCGACTATCAATAAAACCGAGAGAGGCATAAAAGTCTAACATCTACATATCAAAGCCATAGCCATGCGAACAGAATACACTCAAGTGCAACAAACCATAGAAAATACGTATCTCCATCAATTATACTATAATATAATGAACTGAAAATTTTACCAACGAAAGTCCAATCTCCACTTTTGTTTATTAACGGACTATTGCAAATTTCGATGGCAATTAGCTAAGAAGGCAGTTTTAATAAATTCGTCGATGTGTATACTTGAATCCTAATGTTTCCATAAACCAGAATCCCTTTTTCTGGCGTCACGTGTTTCTATTATGATTCTTGTTTTTGTAAGACAATTTCTATTGTTCAAAGAGTGGGCGAAGCAATTTCACAATTGGATGGTTTTATGTTGAGTTTACGATGCGATGCTGACGCCATGCTGAGCCCACCTTACATATTATCCACAATCGTGACGTATCTTTGTGTAATTACGCCTCCCACTGATACTATATTAGCTCGTCCAGTTCAGACATACTGTACATTTTGTCTTCGGTCTCTGAAAAAGACAGCAGAGCAATTTCTTTCATATCATATCAATAGACCTTCCAGTTTATTCAAGGTCTTTCTGAATGGTAAGCTACACGTTTACCCCTTCTTTATTCAATTCTTGAATTAGGGGCCCTGACGCCTTCTACATCGAACGAATATTCAAATCGTCTGTGCTTGTGCTGAACAAACAATGCTACAGCTTCAGCTATTTGAGATAGAACTTCATATAACGGTTCTTCATTCTATGCTAATGGTTCGACCATAAACACAGCTCCGGTTAGTATAACAGTTATTTTTTAGCACGTACTTAAGAATCACGGCAGGCAGTTACCGATTTGAAAACTCACTCAAGTGTTACCTAAACTTTATTGTGCACAGACCCGTAATTACGGCGTAATTGGTTGCTAGCGTAAATAACGATAAAGCAAGCCCATACAATTTAGAAATGCCGTAATTGCAAACAAGGGCCATCAAAATGATTGCGTAATAGCAGCTTTCCGACTTGCTCACGGAGATTAGACATATCTAGTAATTACAGTGGCCTAATACCAGCAGTACCATATATGGTAACTTAACTGAATTGCACTTGCCTTTTCACCATTGCTGCCTTAATGAGGTCAAGGTTAACTCTCTAACTTGCCTACCGGTATTTAAAAATAACCTAAGTGAATCCTTTCAAGTGCAATCAGTTAGGCGCACTCGGATTTCTATTTCCGAGTATTTTCTATTATTTCTGTCTCAGAACAAGTCTTAACATACCTACATATCTTTCGTGACTCCGGCCGGTATTATTTAGTTACTCCATCACGCATGACGAATTTTACCTCCGAGAGATATAGCGATGAACCGAAACTAACGATGCTTTTCAACATAACTATAATAGGACTTGAAAAATATCCGGACGGAATAACATTCACCCAACATCAATCCTATGAATCTCAAAACTAAACCACAGCAAACTAGTTGAAAATGGAACGTCTTTCTTCCTGTTATAATGTCATAAGGGTCCCAGCTCAATTATTACAAATACAGCACTCACTTCAAATAAAACTCCTTTGCAGACTATTGATTTAATTAATTGTAGCTCATGAAATCAATACATATAGGCCCTTTCCAACACGTACACGTAGCTCTCGTCTGCTCATTCATCAAAGTACCACAGCGGAGTTTAATTTTCACTGTTGTTATTCGCGGAAAATTGAATAAGATATCCAGTTACATTCAGGCAATGTCAGTGAACCATTTATAAAAATATTTTCTGGCTACCGTAAAATTAGCAGTCGCTCTAACAAACATACCGTATTGGCCGCAGCACGTCCTTACTACAAGCAAGCTACGGTAATTACGAATTACATTAAATCCTTCAACTGTGCCTATATTTACGCAATAATTTCATATTCCAGTAATCATCGGTGCCCAACAAAAATTGTTAAACTGAAGTTAAATTGGTTGGGCTGCGTATGAATTTTATGGATGGCTACTGCAGGATAAGGAATCAATCAACGTCTAAAATTAAGAGAAAGCATGCTCTGGAGGTATTCCAGGCTCTTACTACACTTCTATAAGGAAATGATAAAAACAAAAGGCATTTTTTAATGATTGATCGTTTGAAATACGCTTCACTTTACTGCTACAACTCGATTTAGGTACCCTTTAGTACCCGGTAATCCTGCAATCGAAATCCATGGGAGGTCTATACTGACTCTGCACGGAGCCCAACGCTTAGCCTCGTGCGTAAACAATAACACGCCGCTGTACAAATGGAAAAAATGAAACCATAGGAAGCAATAGTTAAGTACTAGTCTGTCTTCCCCTAAGCAGCAGATTGACTGAACAAATCCTGCATATGTACGGTATATAAACTATGTTCCGCAGGGATTTCAAAAGGTATTGCCAATAATAAATCTGCGCTGTTTCGCACTAACCATTCACGATCAATAATAAGCCTGGAGGGTAACTGACGAAAAAATAAATATTTATTGAAATCACTACTTTGGTGATCCGTTACGGTTTCGTTTTATATAATTAAACTTTTTCGACTGAACCGTGTTACAAACGAAATCAAAACTTAAATTTCATTTGATAGGAAACCATAACTATTTTATTGCTCGAGGCTAATGCAGTCAAGTTCTTTGCAAGCGCTATTTATACGCCTAAGGAAGCGGACGATTTTTTCGATTTTTCAGCTGTATTCATTTCGAATTTCTTGGTAGCCTGTGACCTTAACCGGGTCAACGATAATCAAAGCACTACTGCAACATAAATCGCAAAGAACAAACAGTGAAATCTGATCTGATACTGCTCACATATTTCTGAATTAAGATAAATCTAGATTATATAAGCGTTAAATCCCACTTGATCTGCTCTTGAATGGTTGACACACGTTCTAATGTTTGCTGTGGAACGGAATAGATTTTCTCGCACCTTTATTTCTAAGACGGCACGGTTTCGTGTGCGATAGACCATTAAGGAAAGTAAATATTACTAACAAATGACACTTTCATGACAGACACATTTTGCCGACAATCTGGCAGTTAGCCTGAAGCCAATAATTAAGAAAACGCGGAGCAATATACGGAAATACGGTATTCGATTATGCCTAGACGTAATGAATAGATTTGTAGTGCTGTACACACTAAAAAATCGGTAGTAATTATCAAACATCCACGCTCAGCTGCGAATCACAAACTATAACAGAGAAAATCGATACACGTTTTATGCTGTAATGAAGGAATACGTTATCATCCATCACCTAGCTAAATCACCCTTCCAGTTCAGACCTCAAGACCAATATTATAAAACTAACCATTTTAACCATTTTTCAACGGTTTTTGACAACGCCCATCGTCTTCCATCAGGCCTGTAGTTACAATTGTAGCTAAGATATAAGTCTACAGCTGAAAGACTGCTATACTCAAGTATACTACTTCTGTACTCTTCACGATTACCGACTATATCGAGTAGCACACAATAACCTTATCTTATATTTGCTTAGGCCATAGAATTACTGTACCAGTACTGTAATATATGAAACCAGCTATGTTCTCAGCACTATAAACACAGTTTGTCTACCAGTAAAATAGTATTCAGAGACACTGAACCATAGTCAGTGGTTATATAATGTAAACAAGATAACCAGTTGCTGTCCAGACTAATTTAACATAACCTGTACCATGTATACTTTAGTCTATGTACATAATGACTGAGCTGAATCTATTTCGCAAACTAATCTTTGTCTGTTGTTAGGAATTAAGTCTTAATTGGTCTTTTACTTTCATGCCTGTTTTTTTGTCTGCCACTCCACTTCATACTAGAGTGCCATCCATAAGTAAACATAACATGTAACGTTGGTGAATTGAAAATGTTTGAATGTCTGGAACAGAGACGAGACTGAAGCATAGACATTACTGTTTCCTTTTTCCATGATTACGCGACATGATTTGCCTCCTTAATAAGGAAATTATTAACCGGTTTCGTAATTGAATAGCATTGTATTTTGAGAGTCAATCCCACATTAATATTAGCCAATAGAAATCTATTTATATAGCTGTTTAGTGGAGTGCTGATAGCAAACTAGCACTGTTTTTCATACATGTTAATTGCGTGCAGAATAGGATATTAGATAAAAAAGATAAAGTAAACAAAATTATTGAAGACAAAAGAAATGGCAAGGTGAAAAGAAAATAAAGTTTACTTCAAATATGTTCGTTCCCAATATCATTTGATTAAAGCGCTGCCCAGTCAAAACACATTTTACTCTTTAACAGAACATTCTATGGTTCCAGAATTGTGTTTTCCATCTCGTACATTCTACTGCGGAATTCACGCTCTCAAACGTTCACATTTAGCCAACGACCATCAGTTCCGAAGCTAGTATTAGTTAATGATATATAGGTGCATATGTAGAGTAACACTGGAAATCTTCGTGGAGGGTAAATTAACAACAGCAAAAATTCCTTGTATTTCACTCGCATCTACATTTCCTTTTCTCTTTACGTGGTGGGCAACTAGCACCACCAAATTTGGCTTTCCTCAACCGCTTCCTTGTTCGCACTTGCCACCCGCTAACTGCGGACGTAGAATCTCGTTTACTCTTTGAAAGATGACGAGATGCCTTAGATCTACCGCAAGATTGGCAATTTGACCACTCGGACCATTCTCCAGACAGACAATCTATCGCTGAGCAAGAAAAATATGGTAAATGAGCAACAACAAAAAACAAAAACGTGCCGAATTAGTAAAATGAGGTCAAATGCACTAAAAAAGAAGATTTGACTCACGGCATTTTTTCGGAACTGCACATATCTGTTGCTGATTACGAACTGTTATAAACCTTCTACATCGTTCTGGAACACTTCGATATCTTGATCGAGTACTCGTACCGCAAGTAGCACTACACCTTGACCAATCCCCCCAAGTGATATCACTACAATCTATCTCCGGATCAACTAACTGAGACGATGTATCATCTGGTACGAACGGTGCTGAAATAAATAATAAAGTAAATACATATAACAAGATTGCAGCATATTTTCATTCTTGCTGTGATCAACTGGCAACTGACAACTGTAAACAGCAGACTACCTTCTACGTGTTCGCCAACAACAATGAGTGAATCTCCACATGGTACGGGAACAGTGCACGCGTTCGACTCCATCACGAATCCTTCGCACGAGCGAGAGGTATCCAAGGATTTTACTAAAAATCTCTTCCTCAGTGTCTCTCCTAAATAAGATATGAATTGACGATTAAGCTGTGTGATTTTTGGACCGACTACGAGCTAGGTGACTACGAGCTTATTCTCTTGGAGGTGGCTTTAGACGAGGTTCGAACCCGACACCTTAGTTTACTAAATACAACCTTTTCCACACGTGACTGAACAAGACATCCAAGCAGTCCACGGGCCATAGATACAATTCTTTTTACGAACTTCAGATTGTCCTTCAAAATCAGGCGACATGGCATGACATGGGGGCATGTAACACTTTACTGTTACCACATGCATTTCCTTACAAGATGATCCAGTAGAAGAAACTTTATACAGAAACATGAAACATGGTAAGGTATTCAAATCACTGCAAACCATTATCACAAAAGGAAATGCATTCAAAAGGGCTCACTTTTCAAAGATCGTTTTCGTTGAGTGTTTCCAACATCGCAAGATGCCGAGCATGCCATCCAATCAGACCAATCGGAATAAATACACTTTTTCTCCACGGCGACATCTAGCGTTTGTGGGCACGTAGCTGATGTCAAGCACTCGGTGTTGTCCATTTGGATTTCTTTGCAATGCACGCCTGCGGAAAAAAATGCTTCAGATGTAAGGTATTTCGTTCCAAACAGGTAATCTATGCTTCAAAATATAAAAGACTCTACTAGGAACGGATGAAATAAGAACTCGCTTCCTGAACGTTTGACCAGGACCACAAGACACTGGACACGGCATCCAGCCAGTCCACGGTGAATAATTGCAACCGGACGGAATGTCAAATCCAACTGAAAATGTAAAACCAGGGTTCATCAATGTATTTTTTAATATACTACGTGGTGGTAAATGAATATATCTTTTTAATTATAAACTCGAACCTGGGTCAGAACAATCAGATGACGTCATGCACTTAGTGGTCTCCATTATGGGCAATGAACATCGCTCCCCCTTCGTCACGAATCTACAATGAATATGATGATTTGCCCATTGTATGTTTATTACGTTTAATTTTATCAAAGTTTACTTTATCAAAGTTAAAAATAAATTTGACCTTTTGCGAAGAGTTTCCCCTATTCCACATTGGGGAGTACAAGGCATCCAATCCATCCATTTACTATAAGTACAACCGTCCGATGCGGTTGCTTCGCATGGCGTTGCTGGACAGTTAAATTTCATTTCTGTGTGTATGAGTATAAGAAACCCAATATTTAATCAAGCTTAGTTACATCATCATATATCCAAACTACCTTTTAGTGGTTCATGACAACTTGATTCCTCAGACGGCCACTTGAGTGCACGGGTACGAAATCTTAAAGCTTCATTTTCACAGGTGCATGCTGACCATTCGGACCATTCTAAGCAAATCAACAATTGTATAGAGAGCTAAATCAGACTACATTTAATGCAGAAGGCATACCAGAGTAAAGGCATATCGTATTCAGGTCTTCGTTATCACATGTAGCTGCACCTTTGCATATTTCCTTTTCCATAATTGAGCTCTCACAAGATGCGGACGGGAGCAACTGTCTTTTTAGCATTTTGGTTCGGGTCTACAAAAAGAGAGACAATGAAACGAACTACATTTATTGCCAGGGAAGTTGGGAGAGCGAATAAGTCACTAAAATACGGAAATAACAATGATTGTAAGTATACCTTGATACCCCATCCGCAAGTAACCGCACAGCTGGACCATTTTGACCATCCTGCATACATACATGATGTCTGAACAGCGGTATCGATTCCGATATCAGACCTGACATTAGTATTGATAGCAGATGTTGAAGGCCGCATAGTTGGACTTGTACCGCATTGCTCGCCCTGTTATTCATTATGCAACGACAATGTTATCCATTCTGAATAGCTTACTAGTCAACACAGTACCGTATGCTTAATTGGACAAACAAAGACCCCTACCGAGATTGCCAATCGAGTTAGAACCAGTCTCGCTAAGGGAGGAATAGGACCTCCCGAGGCGTTATAGAATGGCGACTGTTCGTCGTCTATACTAGTCAAAGCCCTTATTTTTTCTGGCGGATTGGTGGGCGAATTCGCCGATATGTAAGTAATTCCGCTATCCGTACCAGCATCCCAAGGTGTAAGATCGTATCTGGAAAAATAACGTGTAAATGATAAAATATGATTTCCTGGAAGTAGGCTACTTGTAAACCAATTATGAAAATACACTACATTTTTTCCGCTTCCCATCCGCATTCAGCTGTGCACATCGACTCCTTGGTAATCCCAACGTTCCAGTCCGGACTGGGACCCAACATGGTAACCAGAGAAACAAGATGACGATCCGTGTCTACTTCTAGTAGGGAAGATGGTGGTTCTCGGCTATGGAATAATATTGGAGAATTTTTCAGGTGGAAATACCGAGGTGAAGATTATTCAGTTGTTCTTAATACTTAGTTAGTAGTGAGGTATGTGATGAATCAACAATAGCGTTACGAACTCGAGACGTAATACTTAGACACTTACATATTACGAGGCTGATATGCTGGCCACTGAGCTCTCGTCTTGATCACTGAACGAACGCTTTGGCCTTGTCCTCGAATTTCATCTTCAAGAGCATTGGGCCATCCCCATTCTGCTACCTTTCTCACACCGTCACTTGCATACGTCCCATAGTCCCATATGACGTAGTTCTCGTCGTGTGAGGCACCAATGACGTTCGACCAATGGGTTGAATGTTCTGAAATAGCACATGTATCGTAACCAAAACAAATACAAAACAGCTAAAAAGCAAGGACCCTCTAAAGATGAAAGAATATTTCTATAAATATACCGATTCTTCAACTCACGTGGATAAACTTTCGGGTGACTTTGCGGCGACCACATACCGTAAAATGTCATACGATAACTCGCCACGCCACACGAACAACACTCGGGGACCGCATCCACGTCAGAAGATTCCGTTGCTTCGCAGATTTCCGTAGATAAATCTTCATCTCCCTTGAACCATATTGTTCCTATAGTAAGGAGATAGTGTGGATAGTGTACCATATCAAGTCATTCATGAAATTTAACTTTATACAATATAGTCAATACGAAAGAAAACTCCTATTACCTTTCTGTATAACACTGGCTGTCACACGCACACATCCAAAACCAGACGACGGCGAAGTCCAGACGAACTGAGCTGAACCTTTCTTCCCGGCAGTAGCGTGGGTGACGACGTTTGGACAAGATAGCATGTATTTAGTGGACCACGGATTCAGTATCTGTAAAACATTTTCAGATGCACAGGTTAACGGTTAACTAGGTTGGAGAAAAATGATTTTTTATCAGAAGTGGTAACAAAAGTAAAGACAAAAAATCTTCTACTGTACTTTGAAACTTCCAGCTGGCCTCGCGGGGTCGCGTACACTCACTGCCGTCAGAGCAAATCCCCTGAAAGTGACGGGATGGGTGCTTCGAAGGGTGACTGTAATTATACAAAAATAGGGTTATGATGCAATACCAGCTAACTTAAATAATAACTGAACTGTTCTTATAGCGTAATATTTTAAATGATTTCACCTGTGTATGTTTTTTCAGGGCTATAGTACTCTGGCTTTCCTTCCAATTTAACACTGAATCCATTATCGCTCGGGCGAGGGGGCGGTAATCGACCCGTTGCAGTCGGTGTCAAGTTACATGTGAAATCGTACGAAGAAGAGCGATAAGGTATGGCAGTCGTAAACGCAACAATATACGTAATAAAAAAGATCACTCCAACGGATTTGAATCGAATCATTTCGCTATGTGCACTTTCACGAATCCAACTGGATTCAAGTTCGCATTTCTACCAGTTCGTTCAACAAGGAAAGGCTACCAATAACGTCAGCAAAAGGCAAGGCAAGCTGCCTTTATGGTACTGATAACTCACAAAATATTTTTAATTGAATTTGCTGAATAAAGATCTATAATGTACAAAGAGTATGTTCACTATCAGAAAATTGCTAATTCACCTGAAAACAACCTATTGCTGAACTGCAACTTGCTTAGTTTCACCTGCTCGACCGTGTCTCGATAGCACATAATACAAGGTGTAGCAAAAGTCTTTTATGCACATTACAAACCTGGGTATATATCAAAAGCAGTCTGTGAATTCTTTCGGTATTTAATCTTTACCTGAATACACATTATTATGGCGACTGCACTAACCTTATTCAAGAAAGCTACTACTACCTGTAGAACCCACTAACCAATACACAACATCACCACTGTTGAGAGGTGGCGTATTCACCAGAAAAACTTCGACAAACAACTACGCTTGTTAGGTCAACAGCGTAAATGCACATCCGTGATAAGTTCTCAGATATCGTAAAGTGCAACACTAGAAATCCTACTACGCACCAAAAGGGGCAAACGACCTTTTTATGAGAATCCAACTACTGGTATCTAAGCCAACAATCAATTGTAAAACTGGGTCGAGAAATGGTGACAAACAGACGATAACATCTTTCTATTGTACGTCGATGAGCAATCGAGGGTTTTTACAACTTTTTAGTCTACTCACATACCAAAGACTTATAATTTTATGCTCACTTTACCAAAATGTCAATTGAGTCGAATTCTGACATTTGGATTGCCAGCACCCACTTATTCCGTGAACAAATAGACAAAAATTCACTTATATCGATTGAAAAAATATTGATATAGCGTTTTACATCTTTTAAACCAGAACAACACTCCCTCATTTTCCTCACAAATCCACTATACAAACGCTTATCATTCAATCATATTTGAATCAATACAGTAAAGAAATTTATCTCTGTTGTTACATCTACAATACTTTCATGTATTCAACCTGAGCGAATTCCATACACAACCTATTCCAGTACCTCATATAATATCTGCAGTAGAGTACTCAGTCAACAACGAATTAAATAAAAGCAGGTTAACCAAGCGACGCGTCTACCACAGAAAGAAAGACTCAAATCAAACCTGTTTAGATCGCAGGTATGAACCTCGTTAATTATTGACGAATACACTTTTCGAAACGGGATTGTTGAATATCACATTATCGCTTCTCTGCTGACGACATTCTTGTGAATTTATGATGAACAAAGGCTGTTATAGTACCTATACGCCCCAGACACTGCAATAACCTATTCATCCCATTTTATTAAAGTTTCCTTCACATTCCTAGACAACACTACCGCTGTCGCATAGACATGCATGGTATAGCCAGGCTGGAGGCCAATTTGTTCGAAAACACGGTCCAGTAAACCCATCTGTATATCTGTGAGCAACTATTTCACACATGAAATGTCAACCACGTTAACATTAGCTACGCTACGCTTAACACTGAACAGACACAGCACAGTGACTGAAAATTCCTCCTAGCATAAAACAAGCCGATGACACAAAAGAATTTGCTGGGATTAGACCACTTGACCGGTTCCAATTTAAACGATGTGTCTTGTTCGTCTTGTTTGTATGACAATGAATGTTGAGATTCAACAATTAGTGTGGACTAAAAGTTTATACAGATGACTTCTAAGGGCCATCCAATCAAGATTTGTTACTGTGTAGGAGCGTAACTTATTGGAAAAAGTGCTTTTACCTTGAAGCCAATCTCCTTAGGTCGACACAGCGCGATAAATTACACTAACCTCCTGCCCCGGTTAGCGATCAAAGGTCAGCGATCAACGGCTAATCCAATATGAATATCAATGAAATACGGATCACCCATCAATTACATTAATAAACTTAGACTTGCATCTTCAAAATTATCGAACAATTCACAACAATAATGATAATTCTCAATTCTAATGTTGACAGTGAACTTTAATTGGTAGGATACACACTAATGTAATAACGTTTGCTCGTAATGTTTACAAATCAAAGTTCATTATCACTACTTCCTCGAATTTGCAATAATACAAACTAATTTTGCAACTGAAGTACTTTCGCGTAAACTCGGCTGATTTATCTTTTAGCATTGAATAACGAAAAGCAAAATCCATCTGCTGGTAAACTAAAACTAACAGCTCAGTCCGTGCGTACCGAATGACAGAAACAAACCGAGTGAATCCAACCAACTAAAGACTACTTTAGACAAAGATAACATGAATCACTTCGAACGAGCAATACTCTAACCCAGGGGTCACCAAACTTTTTTTACAGCGGGCTAGATAACTGTGAGAATGGCGAGCGCGGGCCGCATAGCCATTCTATTCAATACTCGCACCCGTGACTTTTTGGACTACGCGTTGAACAATTCTTGATAACTCGCGTATCAATTGCTGTATCACTATATATGATACACCAATAAACGTGGATTTTCATAATGGATCTATACATATAAGCCTCCTATGCACAGCAAACTAACGAAAGTCGTTATTCCCTTTTTAAGTCACCAACCACCTAGTTACTTAACGTCAATTGTACTTAGCCATCTAGCGGTTAGAAGATTTTACTTCACTTAACAGTTATAAATGATCCAACAGTGACATCTAGCGGTTAGAAATTTTTACTTCACCTAACGCTTATAAATGAAATTTTAAAGATCCAAAATGGGCAAAACTAACAGGAGCCGCTAAACCCGGTATTCAAATTTCGAAATAGATTTTTCCAGGGTTAACCTGAATCAACGAATGCTGGTTTATGTATTATGTCTCATGTGTGCTAATTCCAGCGTGATTGGATCATTAGAAGTTCATTTATAAGCTTTAGAAGTAAAAATGTCTAGCCGCTAGATGTCACTAGTGGATCATTTATAACTGTTAAGTGAAGTAAAAACTTCAAACCGCTAGATGGCTAAATACAATCGACGTTAAATAGCTAGGTGTTTAGTGACTTAAAAAGGGGATAACGGCCCCCATTAGTTTGCTGTGCATATAAGGCTTATATGTATAGATTCGTTATGAAATTCTACATTCATTGGTTTGTCATATATAATGAGACGGCAATTGGTCCTTGAGTTATTAAGGGTTGTTCAACGCGGGGTCACTCGTTACGGCCGACTCGAAATAGGTATTCTAGTTTCGAAATAGATTTTTTTGGAGTTAACCTGAATCAATCGACCCAATTTTTTTAGGTAATGTTGGTTCATGTATAACGTGTCATATGTGCAAATTTCAGCGTGATTGAATCATCAGAAGTTAATTTATAGCGTTAGGAGAAGTAGAAAATGTATTTGGTGTTTCTGGAGTGTGAACAGAAATTTTCCTTTAATTTTCCTTTTTCCCACTAATTTTCGGATAATAAAGCTTTCTATCCCTAAAACAGTTTAATGTCTCACTCTCCAATGTCTTCTTCTTTGTAGAATTAGAATTTTTAGTGATAGAAACAGCACATGGTTTGTTAGCGACAGAATTAGTTCTTGCCGTCATTAGAGATAACTGATATCTTTTCCTTCCATGCACCAGATTTAATTTTTGGCCTTGGACAGGGACAGGGCATGGTTTGCATGGTATTGTTCTAAATTTAAAACCGAAGCATTACAGTGAATCCAGCCATTCTCACATTAAGAGTAGAAAGACTATTTAATGAGATTTTTCAGGAGGTTTATATGTTACCACCTGCTATTTGAAAATGATATGTATAAACCACTTTACACTACACAGAGTATGATACCCAGTTTCACGGTACTAAAGTAATAAAGTAATTTGATTACCTTGTAATATCACGAGAACATTGTTTCATTTTCATACAGCAAGCTGACTTTCTTTGTTGCGTTACAAAATATTTATTCTTTGGAAGTTTATCATCTGATCTGTGTGTTTCTTGGGTGGGAGTTATCATTTTCGAATTCTTATTCGTGAAACCATTATCTCCACTGCAACTGCTCACAGCATCCATGATGTTATTTAAACTGGTGAGGGCCTGAAAGAGAAGTCATATACAAGACAGATTTGATTTACTGAAGAAGGTGATACAATTTTCAAAGTGATGTAAAAGTTGGTCACGAAATAAGAAAATTAGAAAACAAACTAATACCTTATTTGCTTCTTGCAAACTGCTGTTAATCTGCCTTAAACTCTCCGTCATCATATTCTCCACCTGAATGGGTTGCGTATTGTCTTGTTTGTATTTTCTCCACCCTTTTCTGAATATAATCCATGATTTAGATCAGCTTATGATGCTTCATAGGTGATGTTTCATAAATTACATTGAACAATAGTTATATACCTCTTACTGGCTGTGCATGAAGAAAAGTGATTCACTTGGTACAAGGTTTCATTCAGAAGTGACTGGCAGTGTTTCTTAGTTCGGCAGGTCTTGCATTTTCTTTCAGTCGCATTGGCGCATCTAGTTGTGGTACAGCAATAATCAATAATCACTGAAAACTTAACTAACACAGGTTCACAGTAGGATTTTAGGGTGGATTTCCATATATGCTATTTGTTTGTTGGATTATTTCTTGATACTATTCTAGAGATACACACCCATAACATTCATGAATTCTTCTGGAGGAAATCCTGCTGGATGAAAGCCTTTCCACAATATCTGAAATCTCCTCAGCCGTCATGGCTTTGTAACCACAGTGAAGAGGCAATCTCATTTTCTTCGGGCTGATATTCAGTCCATGGGAATAACAGTTTCTTCCTGAGGTGGAATCATAAAAACAATGTGTTTACAAATATTACAGAACTAAGTTTAGAACTTTGTAAATTTTTAGTTTCAACCATATGTTTTGAACAGTTCATTCATTTTTGTGCCTGATGATTGCCTAAGCATTTTCGAATGCCCAGATCTATTTCGCACTGCTGGAAGACTCATAGGACGTGGAAGTGATGTGTAGGGCCGTCTGGCAATTATCTGCGATTTTGCTCTAAAGACGAAACATATAGCATATTAATACTTTGTATACCATATAGCATTCACATTGGAAAGCATCAATATAACTTTAACTAATGACTATTGGCACCTGTTCATTTGTGTAGAAAATGCTTCGGGTGACTCATCAGATGACAACAATGCAGAAGATTCACTATCACTTGAGATTACTTTTGTAGATTCAATTTCTACCCTTGTACTGGTCAATGTAGTGTGGCAGTTAGCAATGCTTTCACTGGACATTTGTGTTTGAGTAAGTAAAATAGCATAAGCTGATTTGCATCTCTAAAAAGGAAGGAACACAATTCAGTCAAATCCTCAATCCTTCCATAAAATAATATCGAAAAAATCAATGTCCCCCGACCTGATTGACAAAACTAGTTTGAGATAGTTGTCTTCTTGGTGATTGTGCTGAGAAAGTTCTCAGTTTGTCTAGATGTTGTGACCGAGACACAGCTTCAATGGCAAAGTCTAATATTTTCTCTCTTCCAAAACCGTTCACATCCAAAATTGCATCGGGTAAAAAACAACCTTTATCCAAAAGATTACACTGGATCCCAACACTTTCTGTGTGCTTTGTTTGGGAGGAAGCATCTATTTTAGCATTGATATAGACTGTTCGATTAACAACATTAGTATCAACAATTTTGACATCAACAGGTTTTTCATTGCTTGCAACAGAAGAACATAGGAGTTCAGATTTATTAGATGAGTTTATTGATACCGAATCAGTGGATGTTGTTGCTTGTTTTTGTTTGATTGACAAATCTACAAATCCTGGAGCCGTATGCGGTCTTTTTTTTAGTTCTGGGACAAATTTGATAAATGCTTTTTGCCCTGGCTTCATTGTACTTTTGGTCGAGTCCTTGTTTCTTCTCAATATAGATTTTCGATTGGGTGGACCGATGTTACAACTGCTTTCATCTTCTGAACAGTTCGTAGTTGGTGTCTGTGATCTTAATTTGAGCACATTAAATGTTACAATCTATCTCAATAATTCAGAATTCAGGCAATTCCTAGGTAATAGTTATCTCTGAAAATCAGATTAGGATAGGGTAGCCACCTTGTACTGTCCAAGCTCCAGGTAGAAGTAGAATTGTTAGTAATCAAATCGAATCTTTTTCGATTATTCACAATGTTTCTGTGTGTCTGCATGAAAAATAGTTTCTGTTAATAGTTGCTTGAAGCCAATCTTCTAAGTACAAATATACCACATGTGTTCTTGAAAGGGTGCTTGAAGAAGCATTGCTAGAAAGATTTGCAAGTGCTGGATATCCACAACTGCTTTGATCAGAATCCCAGCAGTCAGATGTAAAAATCAAGCTATTTGTATCAGAATCAGATATATTTTCTGGGCAGGGCAAGCCCCCACACACTGGCTTCACACCTCCGGAAGTGACACTCTTGGTAATTGATGATCCTGTGCCTAAACATTTTCATTTTTTTGTTAGGAATGTGAAATGCAGTAGAAAATATTAAATGACATTATTGAACCTTGACATTGTTGCTCATCTGAATATGCTGGTCTGTAGGATACTTTTTTAGTTTTCAATTTGCTTGAGTTCATGTGTGAAGCATGTCCGTTGAAAGATCTAACATTCTTGTCCTCAGTTGACATTGTACTAGATCCGTTTCCCATTACAATCAATATTTATCCGATATAGTAACTTAGAATACCAGGAATGAGTTTTTGTTCAGCTATATTTCACTAGACACAAATAGTTCAATATAATTGTGGATGTGAAACATACCCATCTATAGACCTTACTAAAACAGGTCTAAACACATCTTTAAGTTAATTTTAATCATGTAGATTGAAAAATAATTAAGGTTACAACCAGGGTTTTAATTCAGTTTGCTTATTATTATTATTAATAATAAATACAGCAGTTTTTNCATATTCGTCAACCTGAACACAAAGAACCACAGATTATTCAAGGAAGTGCATTTCAATTTTTATAAGGCAATTGCTACAATTTTGAGTGCCAATATTATTGCACATTTTCTTCTTAATACTTTAGGTGCTTGAAAGAAGCAGTTGTAAGAGAAAATTCCATAGCAAGTGGTTGTAGTTGAAAATTGTATTAAGATCTCGCTGAACAACATTTCAAGGGTGAATGAAATTAACAAATAAAGTTTCAAGCACTGATCAAGGTGCTGCAAATCTGTTAACAACAGTTACATATAAAAAAATGAAAACTTACCAAGACACTTCCCAGATATAAAAAACAACTATGAGGTATCGTCTTATACGTATTCGATAAAGTGAGTGCAAGGGGTGGAACGAGAGAATTAACAATTGACATTTTCACGCAGCGAACCCCGAAGCGTATGCACCTACACCACCTTTCGACGATTTTGTTTTCAAACTTGCTCTCTTCGAGCAGGCACTGGAGTACTGGCCACATCTATGTTAATGAGAAAAAGTCAAATAAGGTTCAACTCCTAAGTAAAATTAGAAATCAAAACTTGACATAATCAAGTAAAAATTTAACGCTGTCTTGCCTCTTCAATGACCGGTTTGCAAGGATGAACACTACCGTTCAACATGGCATCTTTGAAGACAATATTTCGAAATATAACCGCAATCCTGTCCAACCATGTTATCGGGTCTTTAGTTGAGTGGGTTTTTGTGTCTGTATATGGCAAATGTAAGCTGATTTTCAACTGGGAAGACAATACACATTTTTATGAAATATGGAGACATAACCTGCAGATTGATCTTTTTGTAACAGATGACTTATTGCAACTATCTGTGTTCTGCATAATTCAGTGAGGGCTTGGCGTGCTTGCTCGAGAGGTAGGCATGTTAGCACTGTTGCAACACCTAATAACAGATGAAGAATATTGATGAAAAAATCGACTATCTACTAGTGTNTACCCACAAGCTCAAATACCTTTTTCTATACTAATATCATTCATGTGGTATATAACAGATTAACCAAATTGTTGAGGCACTCATTCCACGCAACATGAATAGCTAGAGTGCTTTTACATAATCAAATTACTTACAAGTACCATAGAAACATTCATCATACAGATCAACATAAGGATAATTGGACGGATATCAAATATTATCATTGATCTGTATGATGAACGATACTTATGGCACGCTCACCACAAACAGCTCTTAGACGTCATTCTATATAACCTCATAATGACTACGATCTCAAATTCATAAAAGAGGTCGCAACGATTTAATAAAAGCGATTTTATGATTCCCAACTATGCAAGTTAGTTTGAATGCAGAATGAGAAAAATACATTGATTTAAAAACGTGCAGTTTAACATCTAAATGCATCGGGTGAAGAGCAAACTTTTATGGAAGGATCTTCCCTACATTTGAAGTTACCAATATTTCACTAATATATTGGAACTATAGAACTAATACTAGAATTTAAGGAAAATGTACTCGACCAAATTCAAGTCTAAGTGATAACAGGTACTAAATATGTCTCTCCTTGATTAATGCCTATCATCCAGAACATGACTAACAACCAGGGTAACAGAATACTAAATAATTTCAGTAACAGAAGTGTGTTCAGAGCAAGAAAACTACCATGATTCTTCTGTGAGTTCAACAACAGCGGTAGAAAATGGTAAAAATTGGCGAGATGGGAAAGGCAATATAAAAACAAAATTATCGCGATACTAAATTCATATGCTGCCGACAAAGGAGCATTTTGTAAAAAGTAAAAGAAATCTGAAAATCAATCATACACGTCCAGCAGAATAAATGCAACAGTAGCTACATAAATATACAGTGCAGAGTTCTACCCCACCAGGCCATTTAATTTTACAAGTCTTTGATAAAGATAAAAAAGATTTAGACCCAATTCTTCGACAGTTCTTTTAACAATAGTACAATTGTATCATTTTAGTAGGAAATTCATGATTGAATCATGGCATATGATAATAAACGATCGTCCATCAAATCTAGAGAGGCCCGCAACCTCAATAACTGTGGGCTGAGATCTAGGCAAAACTTAGTTGTAACCATGTCTTATTGATAAATTCATTTATAAGTTTAAACTTGCAGCGGAGTTTACGGTATAGACTCTACATATCACCATCATCTATGTTAATGCATAGCTTTATTTGCTTTAGAAAATTTAATTATTGATCTCGCATCACTCCAAACAGTATTTTATATATTTCCCCTTATTTGTTTATATGCAAATTCAAGGAAACCTTCATAGCATAATAGACCTCGGATGCCATATAATTATCCAGAGGCCTCAGAGCAACAGCTGGGATAATTTATCTTCATCTTATATTTACAAAGCAATGGAGTTTAGATTACAAAACAACCCACACATTCCAGTTTTCAGTAAGTTATGAAATTTGAATTACTGTGCGTTATAATTAATAGGCCGACATAGAACATACTCAGAATTTCAACTAAAAAAAAGGACACTGTCCAAGGCAAGTAGGAAAGACATGTTGCAATAAATCGCCTGACATTAAACACTAGAATAATTGACCTATTTTAAATTGATATCCGTCATATCTAACACCAGAACTGGTCACTAAATACTAACACAGTGCTCAGATATATTCAATCCGCTGTTCCAGAAACATATGTGCCAGTAAGGGACACAAATAAAAATGGTACCGAATAAAATAGACACATTATCTATAGAGGCGACAAAAATCACGTAGCAGGTAACTCACTCGCTTGCATTCTTTGGCTCTGCATCGAAAATACATCATAAATTGATATCTTTTCAGCGAATAGATAGAAATGAAAGAAATACTCACGCTAAAACATCCGATAAAAATTGCAAAATCTGCTCGTGTGTCGCTGTAGCCAGAGTCGCATCGCTAGGCAGATTTTTTAACGATTTTTCCAACCAAAATTTAAATGCCTGATGATGGAAAATTGTGTTATTCACCTTACTGTCAAGTACCATCATAATTAACAGTGGATTACAGTAAACTAGGAAATATAAGTAGTGAAATACTCTGGCTAAATAATGCGGATGCCCTGGTTTAGAGGAGCTGCACGTAAATAACTTGAATTCGCAATTCACTGTGATTGCAATTTAATAGCACTTACTTCTTGATCCCGTTGCGCAACTGACCACCAGAGATCAGCTATGTCAGGATATAAGAAGGAAGGTAAATCGAAAAGACTTGCTCGCAAAGAACGCTGGACAATTTGTTCACCATACATTGACATTATTGGACCGACGGCATCTTGGGGCTGACCCTTGAGACAATAAAAAATATATGAATGATTCACAGCGAAAAAATGAGCAAATGCACACCATCGATTTCCAGGCACCACTGGTTCCACAGCTTCCACAGATTACCAGTATTATCAGAAATTTTGGAATTAAATAATTGCAGGACAAGTGTATAAGAATCTCTGGCTTCGGAGCCACAGCTAATATATAAATAATTGATGGTAATAAATTGAACGGCTTACCGGTACACCAACCCTTGAATCAATGACACAACGAAGAAATTTTGTAACCGAAGTGTTGGCGTCTCGGTGATCTAACGATATTGCCATTAGCGCGAGATGAAGAAGAGGACCGCAGACAACGTGAGATAAAAATCGAAGAGGACATCTTTCTACAAGTCTGAAATTTGAACAGTCTGTGTGTGAATAAGTATCATAGCAGAGAAAGTCTAATTTGATCCATCTTCAAGTGCAACATTACTGGAATTTCAAGGGTATATATACTTTCCTCGTACAGATTAAGAGCAAAGTAATTTAAGCATTTCAACCCTGTATGAAAAAATATTACCTGCAGCATAGCCTAAAGAGGTCGTCTATGGTGTCAGGATGATTTTGAAGTCCTTTTTCTTGATTTAGCATTTCAAATGTTGGGGGCATGAAAGCATCTAGCATTTGCAATAACGTGTCTGAAGCAGATGTATCGGTACCATATTCGTCAACCTGAACACAAAGAACCACAGATTATTCAAGGAAGTGCATTTCAATTTTTATAAGGCAATTGCTACAATTTTGAGTGCCAATATTATTGCACATTTTCTTCTTAATACTTTAGGTGCTTGAAAGAAGCAGTTGTAAGAGAAAATTCCATAGCAAGTGGTTGTAGTTGAAAATTGTATTAAGATCTCGCTGAACAACATTTCAAGGGTGAATGAAATCAACAACAAAAAGTTTCAAGCACTGATCAAGGTGATGCAAATCTGTTAACAACAATTACATATAAAAAAATCAAAACTTACCAAGACACTTCCCAGATATAAAAAACAACTATGAGGTATCGTCTTATACGTATTCGATAAAGTGAGTGCAAGGGGTGGAACGAGAGAATTAACAATTGACATTTTCACGCAGCGAACCCCGAAGCGTATGCACCTACACCACCTTTCGACGATTTTGTTTTCAAACTTGCTTTGTTCGAGCAGGCACTGGAGTACTGGCCACATCTATGTTAATGAGAAAAAGTCAAATAAGGTTCAACTCCTAAGTAAAATTAGAAATCAAAACTTGACATAATCAAGTAAAAATTTAACGCTGTCTTGCCTCTTCAATGACCGGTTTGCAAGGATGAACACTACCGTTCAACATGGCATCTTTGAAGACAATATTTCGAAATATAACCGCAATCCTGTCCAACCATGTTATCGGGTCTTTAGTTGAGTGGGTTTTTGTGTCTGTATATGGCAAATGTAAGCTGATTTTCAACTGGGAAGACAATACACATTTTTATGAAATATGGAGACATAACCTGCAGATTGATCTTTTTGTAACAGATGACTTATTGCAACTATCTGTGTTCTGCATAATTCAGTGAGGGCTTGGCGTGCTTGCTCGAGAGGTAGGCATGTTAGCACTGTTGCAACACCTAATAACAGATGAAGAATATTGATGAAAAAATCGACTATCTACTAGTGTGATTTACATTCACATGGTATATGGAATAAGTATAAGTTGACAGTGTTAAAAAATCATTTGTACCTTTCAATAAACCAAGGATAGCATCGGCTGAAACTTGTAATTCATCTGCCACCTGAAATAAGACATGGCTTTCAAACAATACATACAGATGAGAAAATGTGCACATGAAATCCGCAGCTCATCCGTAATTCAAGCACGTAATTTGCATATTAACTTCCCGATAGGCAACCCATATCTCGCTCCAGTTAGTTTAGCCCAATTCGATAGAGCCCATAAAAATCGTCCATATAAATAGTTGGTCAACATTTGTTGTATGATATTTGTTACCTGGACTAATTGTATGAGTGCTGCATAATGCTGGATCATTTGTGATTGACAGACTTCACATAAGTATTGTACAGAGGTGGCAGCTACCGACGCTAGATCTTTGTTCTGTAGGGCATCCGTGAGAAATTGCAAAGTAGGATCTAATGAGAAGCAATGAAAGTCCAGAGGTTCGAGGTTCCACTATATTTATATTCCTTACTATATTCAGGAATCAACTCACTTAGCGTCTCGGGGTGTTTTTCGATCCACGATGAAAGCTCCCCAACTAGACGGAGGCTTGTGTATTTCACTGCTATATGTGTCATGGGTGGAAGAGAGAATATAGCTTCCAGAACTCGCGGTGTGACAACAACTTCATCTCTGGTCATAATTAAGAGAGAATCTGACTTTGGATGGTGGTCAATAAGAAGGGCAATGATTTTGCTAGTGTATATATGAACCCACATATATAACAGACTTACGACTTGACATTTTTGGCGATCGAGGTCATGCTGAAGAGAATTGATTCAGTGACATCCCAGGAAGCTCCCGACTGTTGTTCAGTACCTTGGCCATGGGTCCCCGCATTCTTCTCGGTGAGCAGTTTGAATAAATTTATAAAACATTCTGTTGGTCCCACAAGATAAACAACATCTTTGACGAGTTCCGCCGCATTTTGTCTGAAATCAGCGAAGTCATCACTGGGGTCCAGCAGTGTATCCTTACAATTAAAGTGAATCCATTATGATTAAGTAAGTCAGTCGAGATAAAAGTTCAGCGATACGAATAAAGTGGAAACTCACTTGATCTGGCTCCATTTGACAATGCTTAACAAGGGCACATATCAATCTTTCCATGTAAGGACCGAAAATATGACGTACCATATCTTGGTCAAACGGGTACAAGGCTTCTGATAGTCTGTACCAGTAATTAAATGTGATATCCGCTACCTGGAAATAAAGCTAACATAAGCAAGGACATTGCAGCATTGGACTAAAAATCTTTGAAGGCATCATTCCAGGCCCTAGAATTTGGACAACAAGTTATCTTATATTCCTTACCTCATATTGACAGTGACCCACGCACAACAACAGTAAATCCAATATTTCGAGATCTCCGAGGCCGTCTCCAGGCATGTTGACGAGAATTTCCAGCAGAGATTCTGCGAGTTCAGTGAAGACTCGGCACAGATTCAGACATCTGAAATTTTACCAAAAGAAATATAATTTCGAATGAGAATAGAATTAATATCATTATATTGCTGTGCATAATTTGCCCCATGATTTGTCAACTCCAAATTTTCAGAAAAATATGCGATTTATACACGGTGGTACGGTATATGAAAGTCATACTTGTCTGTATCTTCCTGAGCTATAGCATTCATGTACGTTTGCTTTAGGCCGAGGCATTTATCAAACAACTGTTGAACGAGGTCGCTATTTCGTGCTACATCGTCAGCAGCATATAGTGCCATGCAGATGCAGTCGGTGGCTGCTTCGTACAGTGAAGATGATGCTGATATGTTTGCCTAGATGTGTTAAACGACAATGATACTTATTTGCATTATTATGAAAAAAATTTGGAATCCAGCATTCAGGATTCTAATTTAGAATTGGTACGACTGAAACTACTGAAATTGGTATTCATGTCACTGACTGTAAACATAAGAATGCTTAGGTATACCATAACTTGGAACGGTGCTTCAAGAATGTTACATCTCGCTACATGATTTCCTGGGAAGACTCCAAGATAGAACCAACTTCCGAGACATTTGAAAACCTTTGCAATGAGGTGATTGTCTTGGATGCTGCCGCTGGCTTAAAAGTGAGAAATTATTAAAAATAAAGACTATATTTTACGCTCTCCGAGTACTATCACCACTACAGCGATTTTATTATTTTGTTATTTTAAATCAAATGATTGCTGAAATTATTCTGGATGAGAGAGGCAGCTCACCTAACCACGTCTGAATAACTTCAACAACCATTGGTGCAGCCGTTTCCATTTCTTCCATGATATCTGTCCTTCTGTTCTCCCCAAGCCGTAACTGTCTGTTGTTAACCTTGGGATAATTCAGGGTGTAAGAGATGACTTTTCATATAAGTGACAGTGTCATTACTATGAAGCCAAGCAATAAAATAGAATCAGAACGCATACTTCTTCTGGTAATACAGTGAGAATTTCCAAAAGGTATGGTAGTGCCTGGGGATCTTTGCCATATCTAAAATACAAATTAAATCAAATTAAAAATTAATTAGCAAATCAAATGAATAAGCGGGATCTTGTTAATGTTATTCTTCATTACCCATGTTTATTCTTTTAATGGAGTATTAGCTCACCCTGTGTTTCCACATAAGTTAAAAATATCATTTAGAAAGCAATATGGCTCTTCTTGAAAACCGTTAGTAGTAATATCAAGCAAAAATGATTGAATTTTTGAAGGTAAAAACAGAAATAGGGATGTTTTCATACTTCTCTATGAACGTTATTGCTGGAACTTTCCACTGGGGCATTTGCAAGGCCAAGTCACAGACTGCGAGTGCCAACTGCAGGAAAATGAGTTGACGAAATATTACGAAGAGTCAGAAGGTTTTATGTAAAGTTTACTAGTTAATAAACTTACCTGTGTTGTGAGAGCAGGTGAAAAACCGGACAGTTGCTCGATGTGCAATAACAGTGATTGTCTCAGGGATTCATGGGAGTCGGCAGGTAGCTCACGAAAAGTAAAGAGTATCTAGTATGGAAAACATGGATTTATATGCGAACATGATTGAAATCGATTTTTTTTTATAAATTTTCTATTACGGATGTCTAAACATATTAAAAACTTATGAAGCGCTAGACAAGGCCAACTTGCCCCTATCCTCAAATANGGGTTCGACGTAGTTTACTAAGTCATAGCATCTGCACGGTGTATTGGCGATGGTGAAGTATCAATTTATAAGTGTGGCAGAATCCCGGGTACATCATAGTAGGTTAGGGTAGGTTAGGTTTAATCAATGTTAATAATATTTAGAATATTTGCTTTACCTTTGTTCTCATAGTTTGGGCAGCAAAATAAGTTGATTCGACGTCCCGTTTGAGTCGTAATAATTCATCGGCGGTTTCCCATGCAAATACCTAATGAAGAAATATGTTTTAAATTTTTTAATGATAAATTGCATTGATGAAAACACTTTCGAATGGATTCAGTTAAATACATACCGATCTCTGGAAATCACCAAGCCAAAAAGATGCTTTTTCTTTCTCTATTACGTTTGGGTTGTGGTATAGCGTATTGACAGCCAAAAGAACAGTGCTTGCATTTCTCGACAGTTCCGCCATGTTCCTTGACTCCACAGTATCTAGTTTACCGTATTCTATTTATCCACAATTGTATCTTTTGATACACAACTGAATGAGGAAGTACAATAATGACAACACCGTCTACTTCGACTAAGGGTTAATTACAATAACCATGTGCCTGCATTATAGATGTTGCGTTCAAATATTCAAAGGCGCCTACTTGGCGACAATCGTGTACAAAATGTCAATGCTACATCGTATAATAAGTGTACAGCTTTCGAATCGACCATTAAATCTAATTTATTTGATTGAAAAGAAGCAATTTAGTATCCCTATAACGGAACCTCCGCATCCTGCATGTTTGCCGAACTCCACACCACCGATGTATACTGTCTTTTGTCGTTAGGTGGCGGGCGTAAGCGTGCCCTTCTATCACGATTTACCCGCCAAGTACATCATTCTACAGACGCCAAATTTCCTTACATTCATCTTAAAGTTAATAAAATCGAAACCATACTAACCAGCAATTAGTGTCCTCAAGGAAAGAAGAATATTAATATATCAATTTCATTTGACAGTTTAGTATTGTTTTTATTTTGAATAACATATATGTCGTGGTACCACAATCTTTTCAGCGACTTTAAAAGATCCTAATCCTACTCTAAGTGCACCCATAGTTACACATGCTACACAAACAATCCTACCAAATTCTAATTCTACCCCAATGCCATAATCTTGACTAAGCTGAAGCAAGTGTACTCAATGCATCATGCACCTCATCACATCAACCCTTGCCTTGTATAAAAAAGAACTATTGTATTTGTCATGTAAAATATTATTTTTCTGTTTAAATCATAAGAATATTAAACAAGACTTTGATAATACTGCAATTCATAAATCAGGACGCTTATCTCATCAAGCTAATCAAAGACATGCACTTATAATCTATATGTAATGTTAAGTTTCCCAAACATGTGTAGATTTGCTTTACAATACAGATTTAAGATAATGCTAAAGAATATAGAATATATAAGTCTGGTATTATTACCACAATCAAAACAACACCATGCAACTAAATCACAAACTATGTAAAAAAATACTCTTCCGATATTGGCATTTTCACGCAATTCGAATGATCTTGTAGTACTAAAATCTTTAACATAATCTCTTGCAAATGCAAATGTGATTTTTTTCCGTAATCTATTCCAGTTGACAGCTTACTACGGAAGAGAACATTCGCGAATAATAATGAAATGCATAGTAGTTAAGTGGAGCAGGATTACGATATGGATTATTGCGAAAAACATAACATCACGTGACCCAACGATGGGGACCCCATAGGTTGAGAAGATTATCAGATACCAGTGTACTCTGAAATGCTGAGAGTAGCAAAAAAAAGTAAGTGTTGTATGGTAAAATGCACGAATGACATTATTTAAAGAAAAATAATAGGTTCAACTGAATAATTCAAATCAAAAAAAGATGAGCGAAACTGTAGCCCACAAGAATCTTTAATTAACAAATTGTGAGAATTAGAATGGTGAAGCTATATTACACAATTACTGTACCTAAAAAACAATATCATTAATATCAGATCTCTTGAAATTGATTCTACCCTATCTTTGAACTGTGCTCATGATGCATGGCTACTCGTTAACGTGACAGTGTCGGCATGCCATCAATGCTCGTATGTTAGTGCAACCGTAAAATATGGCGTTATAAAATCTCTGGCGCGCCATGTAGATTCATTTTTTTTCTAAATTGAAATTGTTTATAAAAGTTCACAGGTCTTCTTCTTTGTCTTCTTTTTACTTATTGCCAACTGAGTAGCGGTTTCAAATATTCTGCGCACACCTTCTTTCGTTTTGGCTGAGCACTCAAGGTAGGCCGCCGCACCGATCCTGCTGGACATGGCCATGATGTCTTCCGCTGACACCGGCTCTTGCTTGAGGCTTTTGAGTTCTTTTATTGTTTGTGGATCGTTTCTGAAAAAACAATTTATATACATAGATGTCATAATGATGATAATAATCATAATTTTTAATTATAAACCATATTTAATACACCCACTATCAATCTTTCAGCATTGTGGGAATTACCTGCAACAATCAAATATGCTTTTCAATATTAGGCATCTTTATCGTCTTATTAGTATATTACTTATTCAGTATGATACCTCTGACCATTTTAAACCAATAAAGAGAATCAACCTGCTTGATACTAGCTAGTGTACAGATGGATAAGTTACCATGGCATACAATTACCAACAGGTAGTATCTATATTTCATTCAACACAGCAAAATTTCCTTACCGTAAATCTTTCTTGTTTCCTACAAGAAGAATTGGGACATTAGGGCAAAAGTGTTTCACTTCCGGAACCCATTTCTCTGGAATGTTTTCAAGCGAATCCGGAGAATCTATGGCGAAGCACATTAATATTACGTCTGTGTCGGGATAAGAAAGTGGACGAAGTCTGTCATAATCTTCTTGTCCAGCAGTGTCCCACAAAGCCAGTTCTACCTGTGAGGTGTAAAAAACATATAAGGTATAAGAGGTATAAGCTATGATTCAATACCACATACCGCTTTTCCATCTACTTCTATGTCCGCCACATAGTTTTCAAACACAGTTGGCACATATACTTCCGGGAATTCGTCCTTCGAAAACACAATGAGCAGGCAGGTTTTACCGCAAGCTCCATCACCGACAATCACAAGCTTTTTCCTAATAGCTGCCATGAAGACCAAATTTAACTCATATAAACTGAATGTCCAACAAAAAATAGTGGATAAACATTATACGTACGACACAATCCCTACTAGAATTCTGATAGAAAATACAATGAATAGGGCTCTGGTAACACCACAACAGACAACTTTTAGACCATATGCCGATCTTTCTTTCTTAAAGTGAAACCTCTATAGCCCTGCTATCGATTTATAATTTCTCCACAAACATTATAAGATCTAATTAGTCCAATTCAATCTCATTTACAAATCACTGACGAGGGAGAAAACATACAAAGGCTTTTATAGCTGGAACCACCCAATCTATAAATATTCACCAATCAGCGTAAAGCAGACCCCAAGCGGCCAATACTCGAAGAAGGCTGATGTCATCACAAACTTTCTAGTAAGCCCTTTCACCAGTCAAATAAAATGAACACCATCGACGACAATAGATCATGACTGTACGAGAAACTTTCTTTGAATAACGCTTCTTTAAAAGCTATTATCATTCACGGCATGTGCGTTACGTAAGAATTTTAAATAATTAAACATCGCTCCGAAGGGAGGGCAATTTAAAAATAGCTCAGGGAAGATGCACCGATTCTTTTCTTTCCAGCGGCTTTTTCGTTTATAATCTAGTGTCACATCGTGGAGTAATACAAAGGCTGGATGCAATACCGACATTAAATAATTTATTGCTTGATCTGACATTTGAAAAAGGACAAGTCCACCAAAAACCCACATAGAAACACCACAAGACAGTCTGTGGTAAAATCGACCTACTGCAATATTTAACAGATAATTTGGTCATT
>QXVX01009964.1:0-26205 GCA_013436065.1 Halocynthia aurantium | reverse complement strand
ATGATACTAAAATTAAAATGTTAAAACCTGAGGAAGGGATGCTTTCAACTGAATTATATTTATAACAAAAATATAAGCAATAATACCTGAACCATTAGCAACGAGACTACCTAGCAGATTTACCTGTTAAAACCGTGGTACCAAAAAAGGACAAAAATTTGAAGAGTCAATTACAAAGGAATAAAATGAATATGCTACATGATATTCTACTGTAAGTAAGGAATAATGTTGTCAATGAACCACTGGTTAGAAAACTGGAGGTGGTCGCCATTTGTTGACAAGAACACTAGCTTTCCAGCCATATCCATGGATTTCAATCCCAGCTGATCCTGTGTGAATAATTACCGTTATTAAAATTTCAGTATGAAACAAAAAATGTCGATTCCAAAGAATTTTCAGTATAAATTCATTCAAATTAACTTGTGACAATTTTCACTCACATTAATATACAGATCAGTTTCTTGCAGGGTTAATACGGTGTTATTTTTTCCTGGGGCGTAGAAACCAAACCACTGTAAAATAAAATTCATGAATGAACTATCATTTATCTAATTCCAGTAAATTGTAAAATACTATACACATGCCCAGTCTAGTATGTTTAGTATTATAAATATGTTCCTGGTAAATCTAGTTTGCCTTGGGCTATTTACCTAAATTCATACCTCACTTTCAACAGGTTGCACCATGGTGTCGTTATTAAAAAGAACCATAACGAACTTATTAAGCGACGTCAGCCGGTCGATGTAAACCTGATTAACTTCATTTTCGTTGTTCAAATCAGGGAGGAAGATGTTTTTCTCTTTGTATTCATCTTCATGGATTGGATCATGCCAATATTCAGCTTGCACAAGACTGAAAACACACATGAAAATTATACATAAACGAATGTACCTAGACATACTATACAATTAGGTTCCTAAATGATCTAAATGAAGCATAATAGGAGACTGTTTCCCCAGTGATGTTGTTGTTCATGTGACATTAATTCCCATGAGACCACATAATCTATTTAAAAACCGATTATAGTTCTATATATATATAGTCGAAAAATGGGCATCGTACGTTATAGCGCAGAACAAAGATAAATGGTGGTACGATGGAATGACTTGATATGAGACAACTAGCTAGTATGAATGTGTCTTTAACAAGATTATAAATAAAGAATTATTATTTCATTATAACAGTATTTATTAAGTCTATGATGCTTAAGAGGATAGCGTATCTATACAAGGACCGAAGGTCATCTATTGTCCAAAGGTCACATTGAAGTCGTGTTGATGACAATTATTTCATTTTTTCCGCACCAAAACATATACTTACTGGTCTTGTACTACGGGAATATAAGCCCCATAATTGAGCAGCCGTCTCACGTAGTCGCACAGTTCGACATCATCACCCATGCAGTTCGGAAGTCCATAAACACCTTGATGCTGACCTCCGATTGAGATCAGATTGTGCATAATGATCGAGTCGCATTGCTGTACAAGAGCTCTCCTGTTAAATTGGATACAAAATGAGGTATTGAACAGACACAGCAAAAGCTCTGAAGGCAGATTTTGAGTAGAACATATGGCATACATACTCACAAGAATTGACCGCCTTGTGAAAATCCCAATGAATTAAAACCCATTTTCAGGTTTTCATCTGCTTGAACTTTGTTACATGCCCATTCAATCTAGAGAAAAAGTAAAGCATTTTCAACAGTTTATAAACCATGGGAAAGGAAAGTAGTTTATGAGAGTTAATAATTATACTATAAGTGTATTAAACTATACAACATTTCATTAGAAATGATATAACTCAGAAGAATAAAACAATTTCTGGTTCAATCGGGTAACGAGTTGAGTATAAGTCTAGTTGAATTATGTTATCAAGTTGAAGTCAATTTGAAAAAACAAATACTTGTTGGCTTATTGGCATTAAAAATCCATTCAAAGTATCTTCAATAAATGTGGTCCCAATCTCCAAAGATAAGATGTAGATCCCTGGTATTTGCTCTTCTATCATGTTCATTATACGACCCATGCTTAGGGGATTGCAGCAAGTATCACCTGCAAAAATGCACAATTTTCCTTCTTTATTATTATTCACAGCTGAAGACTAGACCTGAAATAATATTAACACTAATGAAATAACTGAGCCGGGTAAATTATTAACAGCTTGTATACACGATTGCATCAGTAAAGGTTATAATTAGTTTTATAGAGTATTTTAAGTACACGCTACCATGGGAAGAAGACAGGTGCTGCATTTGTAATGAATCTACATAGCCTACTCTAACATGTAGGGGAACAATAAAAAAATATTGCTATTACTGATAGCAATGATAAGATATTCTTATCTCCGATGAAGGAAGAAGTTGAAATATAGTTACATAAATAGTATCACTTCAATTACTTATACTATAGGACATTACCTTTTGAACTTCTTACGCTTATATGCCCCCTTTTCCCTTCTAGTGCCCGCTTTAGTTCACATTGGCTGTTTTTTGATTAAAATTAATATATTTCCCATACAGTACAGAGTTTTATCCCAAAAAAATACAAGGGTTGGAATGTATGCTCAATTCACTCTGTCGAGATCACCCCTAGCCATACTTAAAGTCACACAATTATGACGATCTGGAGAGCTCTAGATCTTTACATATATATTCATATATACAACAGCAGCTCCTTTCGGTGAGGCCTTCATAACAACACACATATAGCATAAAAATGAAAAATAGGGTACGGTAAAACGCAAAGGCATTTAAATCTTACCCATGCCATGCCATATGACCAACGGAGTCGGGCCTTGCGATTCGGCCATCGCTAGCCATGACTGGCCAACTACTGCAAACATCAGCAAAAAAGCAATCAATTTCATGTCAACTATCGTTTGTATGCTTCACTCAGCTCAACCAAGAACGAACTATGTCGTAAATTTGTTTCAGCTGCAATTCATTACTTCCGTTATTTACAATACAGCTTTGTTCTTCTATTTGTTGATTTTATCGCCACTGGGATCACGTGTATCTCGTAATGTCACGCATTAGTAATTGGCTAATATTGTTGTTGTTGTATATTTATATCCGGAAGATGGCGTATTTGCTCCAGCAAACAGACTCCAATGCCGTCGCTGAAGAGTTGTTAGATATTATCATTTCCAAACCCATTATCAAATAGGGGTCTCTTTCAAAGAAATATGTACGTCGCTACTTTTATTAACGTACTTTTTTTATTATATTCTAGCTGATGCTTGTAGCACATGCACGTCATGTCAAAATATTTTTACTAAGGTGAAAACAAAAGCAGTAAAAAGACTGACAAGAATCTGTCGCCAAAAGAATTTGTTGTAGAATCTACCTGCTATGTGGCAATTTGACGGTCAGAAGTTGACACGACTTGCAATTACAGCTCATAAGTAACCTAACTGCAACCACCACCCTGATTGCTTTGTATGTTTATACATAAGCATAACCACCGAGTAGATGGGGTAGTTGCTAGATCAAATACAAGGCGGTTTGTTTGTTTTGCCCACATTTTTAGTTTTGTATACCGCAACTCTATATATCTTATTGTTAGTACTGTTTACGAAAGTATCACATGCTAACAGTCATATCCCTAAAGGTTAGCAGTTCACCGCTATGTAATGAGCTTGAAATGCAGTAAATCTCATCAAGTACATCAATAAGCCGAGGATTCTTGGGTTTACGGTCTAATAACTTATCTTTAGAAGTGCGACACAAGTTCCAGAGAATAGATGCGATAGCAAAGTAGCAAAGTAGCGATGTGCAATAAGTGGTCTATTGTAATTATGGGCTATGTGCAGAAAAATCATACTCCCATTTTCCGAGTCATTAAGTTGAGCACGCGACCTCTGGTTTGGTTGAACCTAAAACCCACAAAGAGGTTGTTGGTCATGAGCGTTTAAGGTCAAGCGCACGTAACACGAGAATATGGACGTTTCGGTCTGGTCAATGTTTTTGCTAAACAATGTGTGTACATTTGTCGATTTTGTTCAAATTAAATGCACTGACAGTTGTGTGTACGCTGAACCGTTTCAAAGTGAAATCGACCCGGCCCAAAGTCATTCGGGTTCACTAAGCAGGAGTTGGAAAGTGTAAAAATGCATTTCCACTGTGATTAACATCTCCGGCGGTTGATGCCTAAAATGACAAAGGACTGTTTAATGGAGATAGTTGTCCTCTGCAGGACTTGCCACCCAAAAAGAAATGAAAGGATATACTTGATGGTAAGTGGAGTGGGATAAGTAGCAAGGATCTCGATCTCTCAACATAATGTTACTCTGTGTTAATGTTTAGTCTTGAAATAGAATTGTATTTCCCTCAACACACACAGTACTTATCAAAGATTGAAATACTTGCTTGGTTCATACCCATGCGGAAATTCTAATGTGTGCAAAATCTAGAGATAACTTTAATGGCATCCCATACTGACACTCCATCAGTTCTGACAAGTTTTCCTCTATGTTCGTTTTGTAGATTTAGTGGATTAGCAGGCTTAGAACACTTAACCTATACAAAATAAGTCAACCCAGAGGAAAGCTACCCGGCCGAACGTGTAAAAGAATATTAAGCGCGGTACAGTATATAGTAATTACTCTAAATCTATAATCATACATGCCTGTTCACTGATGTAGTAAGTTCAATATTTTGATGAGATTTGCTGTGCAAATGAGGTTATGCGCATAGTAGTAATCCTTTGTTTGAGGACATCCTCGAGTTTGATGTGAAAATATTTGACTATGGCCATTTATTGCTGAATTTTAACGAAATTAATAAGAAGAAAGTTCAGTGATTTTGGACCAATCTTTTTCTTCACAATTTTAAAGTTAGGCAGTATTGCTTCTTAGTAGTAAAGGTGTATTTCTTTTTTTCGATATAACACGACGTTTTTGAAGCTATACAGTAGGAAAGTTGGTATCAAGAACAGGAAAGGCCCTCCTGGGTGGTTGTTGGATAAATTTTTTTGTGACCAAACCATCAAATATAATAAATCTATCAGCAAAGGGGAAATATTTCGTAGATGAGTAAGTAAATCCAGCTCAGTTTGTGTTCAGTCATTTAAAATGTAACTTTATACAATTGTTTTCTTTGGGACAAACCCATTTAATGAAGCATGATACTATTGTGGGTTTTGCCTGGAGGATAGTGTGACTCGCTCGATTCGATAAAATTAGCGTTAGAGATAATAATGTATTATTGATAATCAGATATGGGCAGCCGAAGGCAAAGAAATATTAATTACTGCAGTTATTTATTCGAGATATTCAATTAATTATATCAGAAATTTAGTTAAAGGTACCAGGTATCCATATATATTTGAATATTTATCTTATCTACCAGCAATCGGAATACAAAATGCCATACTTCAATCAAGTATATATCTCCATTAACCATCACAGACTTAAAAATCCTTAACATTATCTGAGATCAGTGGGTTACCTAATGAATGGCATATACCCTGGGTCACTCTAGCTTTCTGTTTAAGTTAGAAAAGCCCCCATACTATGAAAGAAATTTTGCAAACGTAAAAGCATCGAAGGTGCCGTTGTAATTTGCATAAGTGTCATATAACAATGAAAAAATGAGCTTGACTTTGATTTTAGAGTTGATAAAATTGTAGTTATACGAAAGATGGACGTCAGATGCTTGGATAGGGACGCAATTAGGGCGCTGCCCATAGACGCAATCTGTCTTAGATACCCGTCTGTTTGTGGCCCATCCAGTACATTTCTCGATGTCAATAACAGACATACCTCTAATTCAAAACCTTATCTTCACACAAAGCTAAACACGAGTAGAATAATAATAAAACTTTACCATAAACCAATATTTCGTTGTCGGAGTTTATTACGATTGTAGGTGAGAGCTATTTCGAGATCATAAATATTTCTCCCAGGACGGTGGCGAGTGCGGAATAAGTGGATGCCGCCGAACAATAATATTTGAGAAATTGGAAATCGAGAAATATATAACGAGCGGACGATCTATGTAAAACAGCCTCTCAGCATCGCCGCTCGTATCGTGTCAATGGCACTCGAGTTAAGTAGGCTTGAAAAATGCGCACAGATGTAATAACGTTTTGAAGGCAAAAACATTTGTTGAAAGCGGCGTAAAGTGTGTGGTATCGCGCAAGCAAGGAGTTATACTTTTTGTTTAATACATATTACTTTTGCTAAACAGCTTTGAAAGAAAAATGAAGTATCGACTACTTGGAAAACGATATATCATATTGAAATGGTTTAAAAAATCATTTTCCACCAATCGACGGTTCATTTATTGTTAGATCCTCAGTCTTTAAGAGCAAAGTAAAAATTATAAAATAACACTATATACAGTAGAATGCATTCTGGTTGACAGGGTACAATAGGACCGGTTAGCTTTGGTTCAACTAAGAGACCATGCAGTGGACTTTAAAATCATTATTTCTCAATAAAATTAGAGCAGGTATTCGGATACCGAAATACACTCACAATCATGCATACCATATACACATACCTACCATACATATATACCTGTCTATTTTATTTCAGATACATACGAGGGTTCAAAAGTATTGTCATTAGAATTAGTTACCCTTTTTTTTTATCAGTTCTATATCGTTATGGGGAAAAGTGTTTTCAATCAAAAATTATTCCATGGTGAAATTTTTGAACTCTTCACAAGTATAAGAGCAAACAGACGTAGTACGGGGTATCGTCATTAAAAGAAGAGGAGAGATAAATTTCCTTTTTCAATCACACTCAAGTGTTTCGCATAAATCAAAGTTGAAAATTTTTCCAGTACACTTGTCGTGTAATACGTATAGTCGTATACCATATCGACAGCATAGCGTTAAACACTAGAGTGAAGTTTATCTGAAAATCAGTTTGGCTGATTTGGAGTAGGGACTAATAGAGCAAGGCTTAAGCCATGGGTAATTCTCATTTGCGAGCCGAGAACATGAATTTTGTTTATAGTTATTGAGATTTACTGTAGGAGAAGAACTGGATTCTGAGAATTGCGTTCAGGATGCTGTATCTTGAGTACGATATCAATTTTAGTTAATAGGATCCTTAAAATATAATCGGAATATTAATAAATAATTTGAATTTGAAAAGTGATAGTATGCTCGACAGAGAAATTGCAAATTACTTTAACATTAGTTATATTAATTAGGTAACGCTTGATATCTGCAGTAAGTGAATAACTAAATTTTGAGAAGCCTGAGCCTAGAATGTGTCGACCGACTAAATTAGGCGAAGCGCCATGACAACAAAAATGGCGGCGGAAGCTATGTGTAAAAATGCCCAAGAATGCTAGCCAGGATACGAACAGTTTTTCCGCCGAACATCAGTGTTCAGGCGAGTGTAGTTAGTTGCAGCAGAAAAATACTAAATGGTCAAGCAGACAAGTTACTGATATCAAGTAATAGTTTAGGCAGCTTACGCAACGTGTACAGTGATAAATTTCATCAGGCCAAGACTTATACTAAAGCACAATTCTGGAATAACTTTTAAAAAACTTGCAAAGCTGCGACTGAAAATTGGAATCCAGATCAGATAACTGAAATATAACTATACAAGAAAAACAGGGAAATAATAAAACTACACTGCGGTACAAAACAAGAATGGAAGTATTGTTGCCGCTGTACGACAAGTAAGTAAACAGTAAATAAAAATCCCTCGCTGTAGCGATATTTGATACTGTTGCACCAGGTGTTCAGTCGAAGACAAGATAAAATCAAGCTACTGTCTAATTGTATCCTAAGAACTCCTGGAAATCTCCTAATCCGTACACACCGAGTGCTGTTACAAACATATCGAATGTCTTGTTGAAATCCTAGCTTAGGCTAAGTTAAACTGGTTAATACAGGCAGATAAACGCAAGACGGAGTAACAATAATCGAATGCAAAAATGAAGAATTCTTCACGCGAGCAAAAAGTAAAATAAGTTTTTCTTACCAATAGTTAGAGATTGGAAATGAATGAAAATTACTCAAAGGAGATAGTATACAGAGGTGTCCCATTTACCACCCCCTTAGCGACTCGCTATGTCAGCTAATGCATTTCAGGATTCAAATTCCAGGAATCTGCTTAATTAATTATTTTGCTTGCAATGCAATACGATTTAGGGATTAATGAAATTCACTGCTGTCACAGTGTGAGTGCTTATTTACGTGCACTAAACAACGTTCAAAGTGATTTTGATGATCTCAACCGCATGAGGCGTTTACAACTTTTCTTTCCGATACTGCCATCTGATTTGATTTGCTTCTGGCTAAGGTATACATAAAATTATTGTGTTTGTGGTAAAACACAGGACTGTATTTGTTTCTACGAAAAAACTTATGTTGTCTGCTGCACAGTTCAAGTGCTACACAGCGCCAGTTATTACATAGCCGTGGCAGCAATATACAAATATAGAGATTAAACACAGCAACAAGGTATTAAACTCTGCAAACACATCAAACGCGTATCAAAGCGTTCTGTGGTGACAAATGATATGGATTTTCAGTGAACCAAAGAGATTTTCCGGAGAACTGAAGCGCAATAATCGTTTCAGTGTGCCACGGTGAACCGAAACGATGTTCCCACAGCACAACTCCCTTCGGTGTTATATTTAACATAGACAAAATGGATAAAGATGCTATTAGATTTCATTCTACAATACTAGCTAGTACTTGTAAATGTGTTAACATTTAATACTGTATACGGTGGAAGGTGGAACACGATAAGCGTTAAAAGACTTGAAAGAGTATATTTACTATCGGCAATCGAGCAAGTGCTATATAATATGCCTTAATTTGTTGATAGATCTACAAATTTGCGCGCACATCACATCTGTGCATGGCCTTCAACTTAGACTACAATGTCTAATTCTGCTGAGGCTTCGCTGGAAGAAAGAGAAAAACAGTATAGTTTGCAGATTATTCCATATACTTGAGTAGACATGATTTCACATTACAGTATTTTGAATTACTGTATCTCAAGTCAAGCGCGTAGTTTTCCACTCGAACAAGCGTAATATGACAGTATTACCCGTTGTTCATGGACTGTATATATCTCTATAGATTATTAATCAGTCAAATTAGAACATATCCACTTGGCAGAAAGACTTGAAGCCATTCCGACACGACCTCTTCGTGTGTACAAAATATTCTAAAAGGTTAGAAGTACATTATCCGTTTCGATGGAAGAGAATCCATCAGCGCTCAAACAAACGCTCCGACCGGTTTGACTACACAATGAAACATGTAAAGTCAATGCCACTTAGTGATCGTGAGATGATTCATTAGCGCAAAGTGCAAACGATATTATTTCTCGTGCGAGGTCAAAGCAAAAGATGTGTGACAACAAAGCTCAGAGAGAAATGGGCTCATTCAAACTCAGGCTTGTCAATGGATGAACATAGAAAAATAAATGACTGGATTTATGTTGGATTAAATAGCCACGCGATTCTGTAACCTATGACATGGGGGAAATTGGTCTGCAATCTACACATAGAATATACCCAGCAAAAAGCAAGTCTCGATATTTTCTCAAATAATATAAATTAGTGGTGTTGATTCCTAGTATTTCCATCTAGATACCTGATAAAATGTATGGTCAATTTACAGGCACGACTCATAAAATAATGATATCTGGAATAAAGAGGTCTAACAACGTGGAAAATCCTGACAAGAATTCACGCTATAATCCTTTTTATCATTGATGTCGTAAAGACGATCTAGCATTAAATAATTTCGGAATGTAGGTAATATAGTAGATCTTTGGGAAGCGACAACCGAAGATAATACTTATTTAATAATAAAGGGAATTGAAGCGAATCTAACACTGTAGTTTGTTCGGCTGATGAAATTATTATTATAGATATATACGCCATAATGGAGACAGCAGACAACAATTTTCCGACATAAGACTAAATGGAAATTGAAAATTCAAAATTCATCATAATAATTGACAACGTAATATAGATGTATTAAAATATTTATAAGAATAATATAGGATTTAAAGTACCGGACTTTGTATTTTCATACAACACAAAACGGTGTCGGGTAATGTAACTACCCTTGCTGTACTTTTATGTTTCGTTTTTGATTCGCAGAGGAAACATTAGCGCATTCAAGGAAAACGTTATATTTGGTGAGGTATCACATAACCTTGCCAGAGATCAAAGCGAGATGTTTTCTGACGAGGGTGAAGAGATATCGCACAGGAAGTGTGCGACAGCCTAAACAACACCATATTAATAGCAAGTGATTGATTTCGGGGTCACATCGAAAAACGAAATATCAACAAATACGCCCAGCCAGCGCGCTGCATAAATTTGTGATCCTCGCTGCACGCGACCTTGTATTGTTTTTTTTATCAGTTAACCCGAACGTCAGGTAGTTGCCAATGACTCCCACGCAATACACATAACATATCCCTCTTCCAGGCGAGTTCCGTTATCAAGGGAAAGCAGACCTGACTGTCGAAGGGAAATCGAAACAAACCATATCGTATGTGCACGACGTAAAAAACAATTTGCGAGGAAGCGGATACGTAGGCTGTTGAAATTTCAACAACCAACGAATTTGTTTGGTATACGATTTGCTCCTTCACCCAACAGGGGTCAGTTCTGAATTCTTGTCGGGGCAAACGGGCTGCGATGTTTTCAGTTATCGCTTCGATCTTCCGGCTAGGTCACATCATCAAAACGAACAGTCCCCGACATAGGATGTTATTGTTTTTTTGCAGAGAAAGTAAAAGTGTGAACTTGGGGGCGATGTAATGGAGGATACATTGTTTAGACAATAATTGTAGGAAATACATAGATAAGGGATATAGGTACATATGAAAGGGAAAATCGAAGCAGTAGATATATCTACTCATGAAAGAATTGTTCGATAATATTTGACTTTAATTTCTTAGATAAAATTTGTTGCTATTTATCTATTGTATACTTCTTTCAAAATGTTAGCTGGTAAAAATCGAAACAATAAAATTATTAGTTTTATTGATATCACAAGCATCAGGATCAGTGAGTGGGAAGCTATGTCAGTTAATATGTATTTAAAGATAAATATTGCAAGTTCCTTTCTATTTCGGATTCAAAATTAATAGTGTTTTGTTTTGTATATAACTAGTTAGTTGCACCGTAGGGAACCAATATCTAATTTTGAAAGTACGTGATATGAACAAAAATCTCTTTATTTTACAGAGAAATTACTCCACTTATTTATAGATTATAATAAACCATGGATCAGATAGGCTACGGTAACTCGACAGTGCATATGGCAGCTATGTCGATGCAACAACAACAGCAACAGCAACAGCAACAACAGCAACCAAACAGCCACCAGCAACAATATCAGAATTCCCACAGCCAACAAGTCCATTTTCAAGAATACACCGACTCCTACTACAACCCTTCGGCGTATCACGAGTCAGGATTTCCGGGCGACCAGTACGGTTATCATTCGACGGCGTCTGTTCCGTATGGTACCGGCATCGAAAGTTACCTGGATCCGAAATACACGTCCAATCCGTCGGCTTTCGCATCGCGTCTGTCCTATCTGCCGTTTCATGCAGCTGCTGCCGCTGCAGCTTACGGCATGTACGACTACAGTTTCGAACCTGCCTTCATACGGAAAAGGAACGAACGCGAACGGCAGAGAGTGAAATGCGTCAACGAAGGATACGCGCGTTTACGCGAACACTTACCTGAGGAATACGCAGAAAAGCGACTAAGCAAGGCAAGTATATATAAAAAACAGAATGTTTTGATATCCTACAAAATCATGTAAATGAAAATTGAATACTGTATAAATAAAAGATATGAGCTCACAAAGGCACGAGCAATTTTTTTTAAATTATAGTTGTTGTTAATTTTATTGTAAATCAATATTGTATATTAAATAATAATATCTTCTTCATCTGTATTCAACATCAGAGCGGGAAAAATTCCTAACATATGTGTAAATAAAATAACGCGTAAGTGAATCCTTTTTAATTGACATTCTCCGCGCTAAGAAAACATACACAATCACCCTCATCCACAACATTTATCTTATTCTATTAAGTCGACCCAAGAGTTCTAGAAAAATAGTATTAAGTAAGTTTGCTAAGCTATCTCCACATGAACAGCAAAAAAATTTTCCTTTTTATAATTAGGTGGAGACATTAAGGGGTGCAATTCAGTATATAAACCAGCTCCAAACACTGCTCAATTTCGACCCAGCGAAAAAAACAAAGGAACGAGCGCAAAGCAGCGACTCTCGGACGGAAAACGATGATTCACGTACGGACAGAAATGAAAACAAAATCGACGACGGGAAAGTCGATATACTGCAGAAAAGCTGTGCAAACATGCAACTGAAAAATACGGAATTCTCGCAGGAATATCGCTCTAAGACCTCCGAAAACAATAACTCTTTAAAGTTTCCCGCATTCAATGAAAAGCCTGGGCTATCCTCCTGCGAGTTTGGGGATCATTTGGACCAGTCTAGAGGAAGAACCGAAAACGGCCAGGACAAAGTAAAAGTTGAAAGTTTCTCTCCAAATTCAGAATACTCTAACGAACATATTATCCTTGGAAGGACAAAGAAAAATAAGGAAGATGGGAATATCGCGTCCAACTCAAACTGCATTTCAACTCCATTCGGAGAAAAGGAAAAAAGCTGTAATGTCCAAAATTATACCCCTGCGAACACGAGACATTGTTATGTATACGACACTGAAAACTGCTCGAAAAATTCCCAAAGTTCGTACAGCAAAACTGACGAAAATAATTCGGACTGTCGGACTCCTTTCGACGCAGAGATCAGTACAGTTGACATCGCCAACAATAACTGTATGTATAATAGCAGACAACCGGCCAATCTAGCGCAAAACAGTTGTCATTCGTTCGACATTCGAGAAGGATTCTTAAACACGGACATACCCAGTCCCAATTGGTCCGCCGAAATTCAAGGAATAACCGATGATCGGAACGAAAGCGACAGAAAAATATTCAGAAAACATCAACAGTTTTATCACGGAAATGGTTCATGCATGTATAGTGCAAGAACTTTACATCAAAATAGTCACTTTCATCCGTACGCAAAATTACAAGGAAAAACTGATAACAGCGATACGGTTTACATCAAGGTAGAAAGTCAATCTCCCCCTCCATGCCGGAGAAATCAAGAAGATGGAACGGCACCATATTTTCAATATCAACTTAGAGGTGAGGTTCGATACATATAAAAAAGTTATATACCGTCAACGATAGTGCGCATTAAAACTAGAGGAGTAGAAAACCATAGCAAAGTTTAGGGAAAATAAAAAGAATATATATTCTCTTCAATTCCTCGACGGTTTTAAATGTCCTCTAGTAACAATTCCCCTAATATTACAGTGGTAATTGTTGAAACTTTAGGCTAATCTGAGCTATGTTAAATGACTCACTTGATATAAATACACGTAGTACAGATTACATTCTTTCCAAGTTCTTGCTACAATTCTCCTGTCAAATTTCTTTTCAGGATTTCTTCACACTCTCAATTGTTTTATATCTACACTTTTCCAAAACTAAAATGATATACAGCAGATAAACATGAAATCTAAAAATATAGGGTAAAGATGCAGATAATTTCGATCCTTTTCGGGTAATACAATTCCCTATTGAAAGTTCCTTAGAAAAAAAGGTAATTTTTCACTTCCACTAAACTCGGGCAAATGCAAAACCTATTTTGTCGATGTCGACGCTGCTAATAGTGGGCTCACATATGTTACACAGTATTACTATATTATATATAGTCACTTCATATATAGATAATAGATACAAATATTCTTCATAGGTCCAAGCAACGTCTACACATCAAAGCCAAATGCGATTCCTATGGAATTCACTATGATCAGAGGAGGACAATCTGACGGATTCAAATCAGATACAAGTCCGGAATCTTGCATAGTTGGTCAATCACCTTAAACCTTCATTTACAATTCAAACAAAGCACAACGTCATCGCCACCATGTTCCATTTCCAATGACTTACTCTATTGAAGATCAAGCTATAAATGTACTTAGATGTACTGCTACTTAGATAGTCTTTAAGACTCGAGGAATACAATTACAACGCACTTGAAGTAGAACATGGCATTACAGAGTGGATAGCTGTTTGAAACAGATATCTGAAAGTGAATCCTCTAAAGATTATTCTAGGATACACATTAGCGGACTTATCGTAAGCAAATTGATAATTTGGGGGAATGATTTTACTTATTTCATTTCATATTTCCGAGCAAACAGGTTCACAAATCCGTTTTTGCATTTTGCTGGAGTGAGTTACTTATTTATTATCGCTGTATTAATGAAGTATTATTTTAGAACAATAAAATGTACAAAATTTCTCAACTACAATGAATTTATAAATAAATCTCTATGTCAGAAAATATATCATTGTATCCATGCGTCCGAACGATGGTGTACAAGTAAGATGAGCCCTGCGACTGAAATGTGATATGCATTTCATAAGCCCACAGCAACAAACTGCAACCACGGAAAGATTATCAAGCTTTATTTCCCTGCTGGGTGGCCTTACGGGATTAGCGTCCACGCGTGATATAGCTAACAGTATATTTTGTTCCCCAGGGATGGTTAAGGAAATTGGAAAACTGCGGAAGGCTGGGACTTTAACAATTTAATAACGAGCCTCCTCATCCATGATTTCCGTTTTTTTCATAACTTACACAGGCGTTCATGTGAACCAAATTGTTATTGATAAAGGTTTTCATTGGCCTTTTGTCGATTTATAATTTATTGTGGAAAGCAGCTGTCTGTTTTTTAAAAAAAAAAGTGGTATGAACAATCAATGAAAACGCTGCCAGAATTTTAACAGTTTCATGTAAACTGTCGTTACTTTTCGTACTCTGAATCAGGGTGACATTTGATGTAGTAGCAGGGTTTAGTAAGAATGACCAATGTAAGTAAGACACAGCTCTAATCTGAAGCGAAACCGCTCCATTGGCAGCGGAATAAATCTATCTTAATTCGATCATCCTATAGTGACATGTATTAGGTATCACGGATAAAGTATTAAGATAGCTAGGAGCCTTATCTATATCGACAAATGATCAATCGCTAAATACGTGTAACGGCACATTGAAAATCAAGTGCTAAGGTCAACCATGTTTTTCAACGCTGATCAAACAGATAACGTCGCCTGTTCCTGATCGACACGGCGGCAGACGACTGAATAAAATACGAACGCCGGCAAGAAATTGTCATATCTTCGATGTATGAAAGGAAAATCATATCATATTCCACATTCCACCATATTGCGTTTCAAAAACAAAATGGTTGCTCCTTTCTCCCAATATCAAACATAGTCTGAATTCAAAATATAATCACGAGGGAATAAATCGAAATAGAATTATCAGACTAGATTAAATAAGGAAGTAACTAGGTCTGAGAAACTTAAAAAGTTTCCAATCAATTTTAGGCAGGTGAACCTTAGTTTATGAGTAAATAGTAATAGGTAAGTCAAAATTTGATGAAATACATTTATGGAATGTAATATCGAGTACGAACCTTTTTACTACAAACAAATGCGATTATACTTGGAATAGCAATATTTTACGGGAGAGTTTAATAACTTGAAAGTAGCAATGTTATTTTTATTGCCCTCCTTTTTCGGGATCCAACCGCACATTCGCAGGATTTTAGGATTCTGCGAAATATTGGTTATCCCACTTTACTTGCTAAGATCAAACATATACAAAATGAGATAGATAAAATTGTTAAGTTCAGCCCTTCAAAATACAAATGAAAAACTTAACAACTATTGAAGGATTGCTAAACAAAATGGCTAAAATTGTCATCACAATCGACCTGATAGGTAGTGACGTCGAAACAAAAGAATCCATGTACTAAATTTAGACGACGCATTAACAGAGACAACTATGAATGAGTTGGAATATAAAGGCTATCTTGTCCTACGGGTGGCCAGTTACATTGACTATTTGCACAAAAGCTAAACAAACAAGGCGAGTAGTTACTTTTAGATAATATGACACCTATTTCAAAAGTTCCAGGAGTAAACAATTTCTTGTTATAGGGAGAATGGCAACAACTTCTTGCACTATGAATGCATGCATTTTGTTACAAAGGGACGTGAAGTTAAGTGGAAATTTGTTACATGATGTTTAGAAACTGAATATATGGGTGCGAAATAGAAAGTAATACGAGTCGACAGTAACATTGACGACATGGTCCATCACATCGCAATCTGACGGCTAATTTAACTGGGAAAATGTGGATAAGTGGTCATAGCGCCGTCCAAAGAGATATATTCTTGTCTACCTCTAACTCTCGTTTTTGGCCGCGTTACTTAAACGGATTTAACTGACATTTCAAGTACAAACTGACTTCCACGACTGATCACATTTAACGGCAGCCTAGCGCGGAAACTAAAGGCAATTTAATAAATGTACTGGTCAGTCAACGAAGGGGAAGACAAGGCTTGAGGTGGTCAGTTGTTGCTGAAAGATTAGGATACGCCTGATGTGAGTATGAAGTGGGGCCTGTCACCCGACGTCACGCTAAACTGGACCCCGAAAATCCGAATGTTAGCCCCCTGTCTTACAAGGCTTATTTTTTGCAATTTTATCAAGCAGAAGTTGTGGAAGATTAATTTTATCTCAAGAATCGCGTGCAGTAGTAGCAGACGGTTGCGAGGTATTAGGGTTACTGCACTCTGCAAATATTCGTAAGCTTGTTACCGAAGCTATATATTGCTACATGTGCTCGAGCTATCTCGTTTCGACCGTTCTAGCTAATATAGTTTTCGAAACTAAGGAATGCCCCGAGACGACTAGGAAGGAAATCGACTGTACTCGAAAGCATGCACGCCCGGCTCGACTCTTGTTTGCTCTTCGCCACGCATAGATGACACACCACAGTCAGGAAAGCTACCATGTTGTTAATAATTAGGTAAACAAATGTAAATCATACAAATAAAACTTGACGAGGCGAACATTCGCTCGTGGGAAAATTGATACCGGTTGAAGTAGCTCCAGGTTTTACTTCAGAAAAGAATTTATAGGGAATTGTAGCTCATTCTTTATAGTATCTATCAGTTATGGTACTACTAGCTATTCTATATAGTAGAAGATATCCTTTTATCCCTATCATGAATTCCTACGTTGTAACACAGGAGCCTAGAGACGAATTGCAATTAGTAACGAAAAATCGCACGCATGACCAAACGCAATATATTACGTCATATAAAATAACCAGCGTAAAAAGACTTACTGGTGGTGGTAATATTTATATATATTGGCGTAGGCCCCTGTTATGCAACCTTTAAAGCCTTATCATTAATCCTGAACTGACTATCAATCACAACCGCTTATTTACCCTCGCCTTCCGTGGGAAAACGGTTGTCGCCAAATTAACGGTGCACTTTCAATCGGCGGCATTAGAATACAAGTCGTTGTTCTTGCTAGTAGACTTACTATCAGGAAAAAGTTAATGAATTGAGCAAATACGGGAGGCCTGGTCCGCGATGGCATGCCTTTTTGCGGGAGGACAGCACGCGTCCGGGTGTCTGCAGCGAAAGGGGCATTACGGGAAATTCAATCCAGACAATCCGCCTAACTCTTAAGCTGCCGATTTATACTCTAAGTCCGGAGCTTAGCTGGAACATTTAGGATTAAGTGATTAACAGGCGCAGAACAATCGCAGCGACAAGACGGGAATAAGAAGGATAAAGTTTTCTTCACGTATTTTTACAGACTGCAAAATGTCCGGGTAAAAATATATTAGTACAGAAAATTTCAAACAGCAAAACAAATGTAACTAAACACTAGTTTTATCAAAGTGATGCGTTCCTGAAAACGACGCAAAGTGTGAAATCGCATACTGCGAGTAACTAATTAAATGGAGAAAATATGAACGTGTTTCAGAATGCTTCCTAAATTTGTCATCATTTTTTTTATTAACCGCGGTAGGTTTTATCTGAGACTATATAGTGTCGTTAATGTCCTAGCATCTAATCGTCGGTTAGACGCTGGGACATGGCCCCGAAAACATTGTTCTTCAGAAAGCTCTTATATCGCACACAATAAGAAATACTGGCTACAGAGCTACCCTATAAGGTAGGCTAAGCAGGGGACATCTCCGTACTACTCTGTATCACCACCTAGCGGTTGAGCATAACAACAAAATTCTCGATTCACAATATCCGTTGTTTCAACTTCTGTCCGTGCAAGTCAATAAACGATTACAGTAATAAAGAGATGTAAACACCAATAAAACGAAGTTCCCATGTTAGTCAACCAAACAACACACCTAAATCTTGTCAAAGCAAAAGATTAATGGTTCACTTTGAGTAGTTTCCCTTTATCACAAATAGCATTACACATGGAATAATACAGTGGTAGCCGCTTATTGTAATCAATATCGGGCAGTCTCTTTTCAATAACTGGCTGATAACGTTCAGTATTTCAGATTAATTTTGGACAACAGTACCCAATTGATATCACTGCCATTATCCGTGGCTTCCACTGTATATTCATATTTAGCTTGAGCTCTCAAAATACAAATCGGAAGAATGGTGATATCTATACCAAGCGGATTTACTAGAGAAGACTCTTCGAAATCATAAAAAGTGGCAGGGTTGAAATCGAAACAAAAAACAAAAGAAAATCTCCTCTTAATGCAAAAAAAAAGATAATGGAGCTACAGTCCTCTCTATTGAGTCCAAAGTATTGAGGATAGGCAGTCTCCTCTTACTGTATATTGCTAAAATGCTGTCAAAGAATAATTATTGTAATATCTCTTGCTAACGAGAAGATACATTTCTTAGCCTACACGTCATGCCTACATTTTTACAATCAACAAACCATTATCAGAAAAACTTTATCTATACATACACACACCTCAGAAATAGAAAACTGTAACTGAAAACCTGACACATACACAAGACTACACTTCATATTTATGACTATTAACTTTGCATAAGTGCATAACTCTAGAACAGATCTTGGAATTATGTTGAAAGGCAACTTCCTGGCCAAATACCCCTCGGATTCACAAGCTATGTACAATGTACTGTTTGGAAAACCAGAGTGATCAAATCCCTTTCAAAATTCATGGTTAATATATTACTGTATATCTAAACAGGATTGCCTCACAGCAATTAACTACCTCGGAATTGAATAGGCCATTTACCTTTTAAAACAGGCTCATCCGAGGAGATTTTCAGCTAACAAGAGCCTTATGAAAACGGTTTCCTAGTAGTACAATGCATTATTTAATTTGAAACAATAATAATCCTTAGTCACCAGCAACTTACAGCTGTAAATCAACCAGTACCAACTATCAACAGTGCTCAAAGTGGGGAAAAAATGCTGGGTGGCTCACATTAATATAACTCTAATAGAGGTATATATTTTATTATAACTTTTTATAAGTTGCATCATTTTGAGATGCTTTCGGGAATTAAAGGCAGTGGCAGGAATTTACGAGCAACTGTATAGAGCTCCACTTGAGCATTGGGTACAAACCAAGGAAATTTCTGTGACAGGAAGGGAAGATTGTAAATGACAAAGTAATGTGGAAATACGTAGAGCAAGGACTGCACACGTACGTGAAATAATCAATCATTTTAATAATTGGAATAAATATATCACCGACAAATTTTCGACCAAGCATAGATTAAAAAAAAAATTGACAAGCTATTATTCCAACGGTTTCGAGGATTTTTACAAATCGCAATAACGAGCAATGGTTGTGCAAAGATATACTTACAACCATTTGGAGATGAGAGGATTGAACCATTTTAGCTTCGCTTCAGTTTGCCATTGCTTACACTGTTGTCATCAACCTCTGCATCGGCTTGCTTCTTTTCTGTTAAACCATGCATATAAAATGCAATTTTAAATCGAGGCATGACAATAATGATAAGAGGACAGAGACAGACATGGCTATAGAATCATGGATGCTGGAAAATCAGTGATGTTATGTAGAAATATCTCATGACATTACTAAAATTGTTGAAATAAGATGAAAAATTAATATTCCTGCAAAATAACTAGGCTGACTGAAAGAAATCTAAAGCATTCTAGGTGGCTTGTATGTAAACCGTTCATTAATATATATTTGTGTACCCGCTCTATGTACAATTGTTTGGTCAATAAATAATGGATTATATGCAAAACATCGCTGGGAATTTCCTGATGAAATGGATAGCATTATTTATGCTGGAAAGGGAAGGAAACCATAGTGGGATGTAGTTATTGAATACAGCGATAAAACTGTAGATAAATCCATATTAAAGAAGCAGCTAAGATAACATATCATGTTCAGTGAATTAAAGCTTCTGTAACAACCATATACTATCTAGTATGAATTTGTACTTACGGCTTTTCTTTGTATTCTTTGGTTTTGCCCCGACGTTTTTCTTTTTCTGCTGAAATTGCTGTTGGTTCCTTCTGTGTTTGAATTGGAGCTGAATGTAGAGCCACATTAGCCAGAGTTGCAACATACACATAACACCCATGGATAGGTTTCTGAAATGAAGCATATGAAATTCATTAGCATACATTTTGGCTGAGTGCTTTTGTATTTAAAATGATATCAACATTGTATATAAGAACTGATGTAAGTGTACATTGAGCATTAAAATAAAGTTTATTGTTAACATGCTTATTTTTCTTTTTCTGCTTGAAGTATCTGAAACTCGAAATATCTGGCTCTGAATTTAGAAAGTATAAACAACTCTGTATACAACATCAGATGAAAATCTTACCTTATTAGACTAGTGTTATAATTGCCAGAAGCAGGATCAAACCCTTGTTGGTCAATCTTGCCTAATCCAAACACAAAGACTACAATAGTCAGCGAGAGAACGATGAAACGTATCAACGGGTACAAAATTCCCCAAGCGTTGAATCTACACGTCCATGCAAAAAAGAACCGAGTTATTTATTACTTATTTCTGCATAGGAAAACTTTATAAAAAAGATTGTGGAAATAAAATTTCTGGCATGAACAGGACATTTCAGTTTCATTGGCAAGGACAGTATCTATGGCAAAAGCAACCGGTTAGTGTCAAAATAATAGTAACAGAATTGGCTCACCCAATCTGCGCTTGTTCGGTTTTCTCTGCGAAGTGAAACATTCTCGCCAAATGGAAAATGCATTCGACCGAGTAGTGGAAGGCAAGAACCACAGTGGCAAACCTCCAGAAGCTGCGGGAATGAAAAATTAAGCACTTTAGACACCATATATAATACATGATAATGAAATAATGAGGATATTTACTGCAAGAAGTAAGCGCAAAGGATGAATCCAAAGTAAAGGCTGTAATATTGAATCCTGTGTCGTATTTCCTCTTTTCTTATCTTCTGGAGATATATTTCAGGGAACATGTGTAGCCAGTAAGCAAGCTGGATTAAGAATGAAAGAGTCTTGTTACGCAAGCAGAGACAGCATTACTGGATGTGATAACGGTACCTGAACAGTCATAAAGAGTTTGTCTTCCCAGTAGAGACTATTGTGGGGATATTCTTCCCAGATCTTAGATATATCCGGTATCAATCCATTCTGGTTGCAGAAAATAAAATCATTATTTGAAACATAGCGTAATAACTATCAACAGTAGTCTGTGGGGGACACATTCCACACACAAATGAGCCATTGTGAAACTAAGAAATTGTTATTTTTACTATGAACATATACAAGAATGTATAAGCTGATGGATAACCAAAAAATCTTAAGACTGTGAAATCAGATTCATTCACAAAATTATGGAATCCAAAGCAAGTCTGATACCAGTGGTATCTTCATAATTATACTGAATAACAGGACACCTTACCCGATGTACACGGTAAGCAGCCCAGCAAGCAGACACAACTGACCAAATGGCCAGCTGACCTGATTCGTTAAACTTGCTGGTCTTGGTCTTCGACAGGTGAAGTTTTTTTGACACTTTCTGTTTGAAAGTAGTTGTATCATGGTTATATATTAAGCAAGGAGTAAAGAGAAAATTAATTACGAACGAACACTCACATCAATAATGTATTCTTGGATGACAGCATGGACGACTATGATGATCATTGCTTGAAACACAACAGTAAATGCATCTAGCCATCCCCTTTCGAAATTGACAGGAAACTTTTCTGCGTAGCAATGTACGTTGGTTAATCTTTATGGATTTTTTCAGGGGTCTACGTCATGTAAATATACATAAGGGTAATCCTAAAAATTAGTTTTTCGAAAATAAAATACCAAATTATATTTGCAGATTAATATGTAGTACAGATATTGTATTTCATTTTGAAATGTGATACTTGAATATTTTACCGATAATATCTCCATCCTCTGTTTTCTCTTCTTCCTGTTTAATGCCATATTGAAGGAAAATGAACAGCCTGCTGATCTTTGCTGTGGTCTGTACATATGGTAATAACAGAACAGAATAACGAATTTTATCAACTAGCATTACATATTATACTCAACGTTATCAATTGTAAAATATACCTCAAATATGAGACCAAGAATAACAACAATTGCCGTGCATGATACGATGTCTGCATGATTTTGGATCACAAACTCATGGCTCATCACTGGTGGGTTCTTGCTCTTTTTTCTTGGCATTCCCATTTTGATAAATTAATCTACACTAAGATCACGTCAAGCTATTAAATAACGATAAAAAAAGATGAAAAGTTTCGCGATCACCGAGCCTGCTAAGCTAGTGGCTTTAGCTTCCACCTATCAAGCCTCGCAGAACACAAATAATCAGACTTGATGGAACGTACTCCTAATACCATAACGAAGCGACGTTAAAAATGCTTGAAACTGAACTCCAGGCAATGGCAAATTGGAAAATATAAACACATGTAAAAGATAGAAAACGTCACAACCTGAAACGTAACTCAACATATGCCAAACTCGTAGTGACGTTGCCTCGTGCCAACATCTCCTATCGACCGGTTGATTTAGGATAGTAGACGCGAGGTTTAGTGTTCCATCACACCATAAACTAAAACTGCGTAGCAATTCGTGCTATACTCCGTTTGCAGAAAGACGCATTACACACTTGCTCTGAAAAGTAAGTGTTGCACCTTTAATTTCTAGGAAAACAAATAAATATTACATAAAATTAATTAAGGTCATTAAATTAGTTGAGACTGAGGTTTTTCGAGTAAGTAGCTAAAAATTAACGAAATAATTTATGAGATATGTCAAAGTGTAATTTTTACATTGATTTTGACAATCATTACAACTTACATAAAGAAGACACAAGCAACATCATGTTGTAGGCACTAAAATCTGAGTTCTTTTTCCCGAGGTAGTGATATTGTAAGCCGTTATTGTAGAAACCAGAACATTTTCTGTGTCGAAAGTAAATGTTATGTGTTAATTCTGCTGTAATTCACTTCCAATGGCGACATGAAGTATCGAAGTCGTACTTCATCGAATAACATCAGTTTATTCCATAGATGAGTAGATACTTAAAACTTAAGAATGCTTCACAGACAATAAATCCCGTTTTAAAGAATTTTGTTGATTAAGCCAGTCGACTCCAATACGATACGAATTATATGAAGCAAATAAGTTTGTTTACTGGAAGCGAATTTTGTTTCTTCTTTATAAAGAATATAGATTATATTTCACCACACTCACCGAAATGAAAGAGTAGTGTTACTGAAATGAAAATCACACCCTCGCAGGTTTTGTTGCTCTCTTTAAATTGTGTGTATAGTAAACGCCGAAACCTTTTGAAGTCTCATTTAAACAGCGAGTATCTGTATTTTACCTGAAATCAAGCAAAAGCTTGTTGAATAGGTTGAGTGGAATGACCTGGAACTAGTGTGGTCCGTTTGCACACTCCGCCAAAGTGAAATTTCGTTTAGGGTTGTCAGAACTGTCACTGCTGCAAAATAAAGATCTAAGGATTGGAAAGAATTCTCAAGTTTTAGAAAATAAATATTTAAGTAGGTTTAAAATCTGAAGATGGCTTTAAACTCGAGGCAAGGAGTTGATACCGATGGAGTGGTGAAAATAAAACGTGGAAATGCACCTGAAATACAAGAAGTGAATATATCAATGAGGTCGCGGCGTTCTGGTGAGTCTTCTGCCTGTGGTTGCAGCTACCGTTTTTTTAACTTAACGATACTTCATCTAATATAAAACTGATACTTGGTAATTTTCCATGCTCTCGTGGACTCTATCACCCTTCGAGTTAAAACAATATCTATTGCTGATTGAAGTTATACCTTTGGGTTTTTGTTAGTTAAGAGTTAATGACCTTCTTCATGCAGTTCCCCATTATATTGTTCATTAACCATTGCACTTTTAAAGAAAAAATTGAGTACTTTGTTCTTTAACTGGAAACTTAAAAACATCACCCATATATCATCCATTGCTTTACCGCTTCGAATTTTCAACTTTATGACAATGTTGATCTAATAGCCGCGTCAAAGTACAGCACAGACAACGATGATATAATTGGATCCGGTCGAATTAGTGAATCGGAGTTATTTCACAGACGAAGACCACCCAGCAAGACAATGACTACCAAATCTACTATGACGAACGAAGATGATTATCAAATGGAAATTACAAAATCCCTTTGCGCTGAAAATATCGAGCATTCAAGTCCGCCGTCATCAGTGCACGAAGGTGAAGTAGTCGAGCTCGCAGATCAAAAGGAGGAAGAACAAAGAGAGAAAAATGATCAAGAAAACCACCAACAGAAGTTTCTATCTTGGAAGATGACACCAAGGGTAAACAGCAGAATTTGAACCTGAAGTAGAGTTCTAGTTCACCCTACTCTAACGAATCACCCACCTTTATCTCCACCATGAGTATTTTTTAATTATATTGGGGAGCTCCGTTTATAATACAATATTGAAATCGGAAATGTTTTTCTATAGTTATTACTATAGACCTTATCTGTACTCTCATACTACGAGTACATTCTGTTTTATGAGAATAATTACATGGGTTACCCTTCAACACTGACAAGTTCTCTAAATTGCGACCTTACTATTCAAAAACTACTCCATCACAGAGTGCCCTTTAACACAGACAAGTTCTATTCAATTCAGGTACATTTTCCAGCTCGCCAAATGAGTTCGTCGCCTGTTCCATCTGGCGTGCGTAATGCATATCCCGGGAGTATAATTTCAACAACTAATCAAACTGTGGTAAGCTGATTATAATTCATCACGTTGAATATAGTTAAATAGTAGGGCTAAATGAAATGGGGGACTAATATTACTAGAATTCAGAATATGTGGGGAAAGATCCCTAATCACCAGAATACCAAGGAAACTTGCAAGGCAACACAATACTAATTCTCAAACTAAGATGTCGGCGGTAATAAATAGTGTCTCACGTACGTCAGCTAGCGGACACTTCTGAAAGTTGAAAAATGCTTAACTTTCGTCCAGATTATCCGATAACAGTCATACAGCCCATTGTTTTAGAAAATATAACCCCTATTTTATGCTTGGATAAAATATCCTTCTTGTTCTTGCCTATACAGGATTGGCAATATCTCCCCGAGCCTGTCATTGAACCACCGTTCGAACATCGCCCTGACAAAGCGTACCTGATCCATCAGAACCAGCCAATTCCATTAAATCCTTTGAAGGTTTCCTACTTGTTTGATTTCAAAATATCAATGATATAGTCTGGTCACTATAAGAAATATCCTCGTCGGTTTAGGTCTGGCCTGGTTACGGCGGCAATCTTTATTTTGAACCAGTAAGTGTACAGCCGAAACCGCTCAGCACCAGAGCTACTAGCGATAGAATCACAGGTATTTTTGGAATTTTAGCGAGATTAAATTATATTTTAAAACATTGTATATTTATAACCTCTATCAATTCTACTTTTAATCCATCTCCGTTACAGTTTCACGTTCACGCAGTCGCGCAACATCCCGATATACATTCGGCGACCACACAGAGTCAATACCTGATGGTTTGTCGGATTTCAAATATTACTCATTACCTCCATCATCACCGAGTCATAAAGATAGCAGGAAAAACATGTCACCAGGTAACTGGCTAGCCTAATCCTCCTGCTCTCTCGCCTTCTCCCTCCCTCTATCAAAAATTCTGGCAGGATGACATTGGTCCTACTTGTACTAACATTTCCATTGTATTTATGGGTACAGCGCTCCATACAGAGTATCACGTTCTCCCGAAACAACCCCTACGTGAATTACCAGTTGGT
>QXVX01009957.1:0-14843 GCA_013436065.1 Halocynthia aurantium | reverse complement strand
TAAAAATAATCAGGTACCTGCCATGAACGTAGAGTGTGGAGCTCCATGTTCTGGAGTGATTTTGTTGAGGTAAGAGAGCGCTGCTTCTGCATCGATGTTCATGCCTACATCTTAATACATTCAAAAAACAAACTATTAACTGGTAGTTTTCTAGTACAATATATATGGACCTTCATAAATAATTTACTAAAATCGAATACAATTGCCAGCAAGGGTAAAATCTTTTCATCAAAATTACCCGGGCTGCAAACAATACCAGTTCCTCAGATGTAAAATGAAAAATTATATGACAATGTGTAACAATTCGGGCATTGAAAGATCTTTTAACTATTAAAGACCTTAATTGGGACATTACATCATCATTTTTGATAGCTTTCAATGCAATACGTCAAGTGAGCTGCACTTAATTCCTAAGCCACATCAAAAACTAAAAATTTAAGACAATCATCCAACTGCAGGCCATTCACATGAAATTTTGCAGTCCGTAGAGGGAAAGAAGGTATACAGCGACTAACGGCCCCAAAGTTTTTTTTATTCGAAATTTCAATCAATAAACTTGGCTTTGGGTGTTAAGTTGTTGTTGCTGTATTTAAAATTGAATATTGTTGAAAATTATAATCCCAAATTTAGCCTAAATATTGTGGAGTCTATATATGTGACATGTGAACTTTTTCGGTCCCCTATGCTGGTGAAGTTGGACCACGCTACTATGAAACATATAATCCATCCCAGTAACACCAACCTGAGATAGGTAATCCTAATTTTGAATCCTCTTCGTCTGATAACAGCAAAGAAGAACGTCTGCTTCCAGCAGTGCTCGAAATGGTTGAAGAATCATCTGGGAATTCGATAGCAGAAAATGAAAAATGTTCCTCCCTGTCACAGTTTGCATTTTTCCACAGGTCCACAGGCAGCGAAGTGCTCTTTGATAGATAATGTTGTTTTTGGATAGTGTCCGACGAAGAAATTGGGTGAGGAGAAGACATAGTAGGCGCAATATTCGCAAAAGACTCATGTTCTTTATCTTCTGAAGTCATTGCTGGGTCTGAATCGGGTACGTTGTCAGCTTTAAATAGTTCAATTGTTTTAAGTTCGACAGCTTCGGTTTTGCCACTGGCTCGTAGCGATTCGAAGATGTTGCCGTCGCTAGCACCTTTGTGGTTTGAAGAAAGTGTTTGCAGTGGATATTCCAACAAGACAGGTGTTCTGCTTAAAGTCATTTCTCTGTTCGAGAGACTGCTTTTGTTCAAGAAGGGAAGGGATAGAGATCTACGATGTGAGATCTGATCCTAGAAAATAAAACAAGCAAATATCAGGCGATATCAAAAACTATGTGGAGAAAGGTACGTGTACAAGAACCATTATCTGTGAATCTGTACTTTTTGAAGATATAAAACGGGAAATGAAGCATGTGAATTATGCAATGCATGTTCCTAGGTTATTGAATCATATCAGACATGGTATTTCCTCTTGTCAATATGAAACAGGCTGACTAGTACTAGACAGAGCAACTCCACGCTAGCAAGATACGTACAGAATTTACCCTCTTCAAGAGGCATTACCATATGAATGAATAATGCATTTTTCCCAGGTTATTAATTCCAAGTAAGGCATTTCCTCTCGTCTTTATAGAGCAGGCTGATCGTTACTATATAGGCAGGGCTACCACCGATCTGAAACCCAAAATTAGGACGACTGGGAAAAAAATAGGATTTTCCTACCAAAATACACTGCGGTACACCTAGCATCGTCTTACGGCACACCCGTGTGCATCGGAGTTACTGATTAGGCTAAAATAACTTATCAGTCGAGATGAAAAATTTGCATTTAAAATTGTTGCGTTGCTGAAGATAAGCCGAAATGAGGACAAATCTTAGGAATAAGGACGGTATGGCAGCCCTGTATATAGGTCACCTCCACATTAGCAAGGAAGTAGGCACAGAATTTATTTTTTTAAGGTTACGGTTTCAAGATGTAAGGAACAGAAATTCAACATTTCGTTTCGATGTTATCGGAAAACTTTATAAACACTTCATAGAATTTTTGTAACCATGAGGGAATACATCATTCTGCATTGGATTCCCGACCAGCAAGATCGTGGTTCTGGCCTTCTACATAATACAATAATGCCGTGATTGCGACTGCCAAGCTTACCTTACTGAAATGATTTTTTTGCGGAACGGTCATTTCTTTTGAACTGTGAGGGCAAACATGGTTGTCACTGATAATAACCTGATCTTCATTTTCATGCATCCTACAAACATTTAGAATGGATTACGGAAAATTACATTTACTCAATGACGGGTTAATAATCTGGGCTAAATGTGAGGTGGGTTTTCAATATTATTTTTGCCATTATAAATGACCAAATTCAAATTATTCATCCAACATTTTATCCTACGTCAATTCCTTATCCCCGCACTTATAAATTTCTTGCTGACACATCTCGCAAATTTCTATAGCGTCAGGACTTCGTACGGCTGGTGACGTCTTGCCAATTTTCTCTGTGAGTACAGCACTGTGACTCTTCCCGCAGCTGACCTATAGGTTCAAACGAAAAAACTTTTCCTACTATATTTATGGCTGGAACTAGTACAAAATGCATGATACATGGTTGCAAAGGTGTATTTGAAATCTGTTAAATGGTGAGTTGAGTGTATGTGCATGGGTATAGCATAGCCAGTTGTAATTCACCTGGAGAACCTTCCTGCCACAGAGATGATGCAAACACTCAGGTGTTGGACAAGGGGTATTGAGCTGCTTCGAACTCGTACTGGCAATCATTTGACTCCTACCCCAACCGTAGAGCTGACGGTCTTCAGAAATGGCCAAGGTATGATGCTTACCGCATGACACACTTCTCAGCCGTACTTGCCGACAGTCTCCAAAGACTTTAACATGGTTGGGATCCGAAATGATATCTTAGAATACACAGATAATTGAACAAATTGAGTTATATGCCATCGTCAAGCATTTCTTATATAAATAAAAATGCTGTAGTAATAAACAATCTACTTTATCGGTGACTGATATTATTCTTTAAACAAAGTATGTATGCCTCAGCAACCTTGTGCATGAAGGACATTTCCTGAAACTTCTTTTGCAATAGCTTATTGACACTGCCATTGGAGGCCTGTATTGCCAAGAGCCAAAAGATTAAAGTTAACTGAAAGGTTCAAGATACAGCTATTAGCAATTCAAAAAAAGATTACGGACCTTAGAAACATATTGTAAAATTTCAAGAGTAAATAAAGAGCTTGCTCACTTGCGACAACCCCACACTGTCCGAATGCAGAAAAACCCCAGCAAAACGCTTGTCCTGAGCTGATCAGAGCAGCGACGTGATGGTAGCCGCATGCTATTTCAATGACCTGTTGAGACTTGAAGAACGAGACTTCTCGTAGACTCGTTTCGATGCTGTGTGTAAAAAGGGGTTTTAATCCAATTTTCTAGAGTTTATGTGCATGCTTCATTGAGGAGATAAATTACAAGAGTACTATACACCCATCGTTACGATGCGACCCTTTTTGTTCGGGATGACTGAACCTATGACCTGATCTAAGTTTATATTGAACCTATTCCTCTGGTACTAAGCTTGACTGGGAATTAGCTGTGTCAGCAGGGCCAGCATTATTATTAGGCCAATCGAGTGGTTGTCGAGGCCGCAGACCTCAAGAGGGGGCGAAGTACGGACTTTGAAGCTTTACTCAATGTATTGAAACCTTGGCATAGAAAGAATTCAAGACGCACTTCCATTGATCACCAAAAAATGTAATGTGCAAGTAGTTGGCGTTTACTAAGGAGCACAATAATCTAGGACCGTCTTGTGTATCAGGATATGAGGACAATTCATAGTGAATTGAAGCACTTATAAGAATAGATATGAATTCATAAAGCACACTTTCTAGGGCCCTATTCTATAAGTTACCTCACTACCTGTTAAGCACTCACCTTGCAACAGTAAGTGCAACAGAGCCAGGCTGTCCCACTTGATAGCAGCTGTGAGCATCATCTTCTGAAAGTATGACACCACAACTTTTGCCCATTGCAAATTGGCGAACTTGCAACTCCTCTAGCTGAAGTACAGGAGACTGCACTGCACCTGTGTTGCAATTGCTAGTTTTACATGGCCTACCAAGAGGAACTTGTAAAATAAAACACTAACTTGAACGATTCTGGAGAAGCCCATCATCTTCCCATATACGTAGAATACTCTTAGATTTGCACTCCATCACGCTCGGCTCAAATCATAATGAAGCTGAACTTGTAGTGGAGAGATGAGTAAAGAATCATAGCCTCAAGAAAAAAGTAGCTATGTATACATACGTTCATATAGAACTATTGAACTATTGGCACTGGATAAACTCACCTGGTGTACGTGAGCCGCCGGTTTATTGAAGTCCCTTAGATTGGATAGGTCTCGGGTCACTGATGTATAAACGCTTATAAATGAACTTCTAATGATCCAATCACGCCAAAATTAGCACATATGAGACGTAATACAAAAACCAACATTCATTGGAAAAAATGATAGATTGTACTTTGCCATCTAGCGGTTGGAAGTTTTACTTCACTTAACGATTATAATCTAATCCAACAGTGACTTCTAGCGGAACCTAGCGTAGGCAAGGAGAACACGACTGAGGTATCCCAACCAATCAGATAATAACTCTATCATTTCGATCTTTTCAGAACAGCTCTTGAAAGTGATTGATAAGTTGAAATTGAAATTAATCTTTTCAAGGTTAGGATTCCATATTATCATTCGCGTAGCCATATTTTATTACCACTAAAAGAAGGCCGGAGTATATTTCTCGTTTCTATGAAATGGCGTAACGCAAACCGGAATAGTGCTACAATTAAAATAGAAGTTTCCAAGCAGACGAGTCACGTGAATTATAATTACACAATTTACCTGGGGATTTTTTTTCTTTTGCCTCCGAAGTCACAGGAAAGAAATTTTAAAATATTCCTTAAATATAAAACTAGAAAGAGTTTTCCTTTAAGATTTTTCAGCGACTGATTTATATAGGTGATATATTGAAAGCGAAAAGTACTATTAATCAGAATTAATTCGAATGATTGATTCATATGATTGTATATACATTCAGCATAAATTTATGAATTTCACTTCATTCTTGCCTATTACATAGGACATCCTAAGATCTCAGCGCGAAGAGATATGTGGTTCCTCCACGAAACGGGCACCAAGCGTATAAGCTTTGCAGTCACACTAGGTATAAAATGATTCGTAACCCATCCATCATTGTTTGAATTTCCAGAGAAGACCTGTTGTGTTTAACTTTGCTATGGTAAAAGATGGAGTAAAAAAAAGGTTATTTCATATTACCTTCTCTACTCCTCTTTCGTTCAACACATATAACCACGGGGTTCCTTCTGACAGTTTGTGTTGTACTTTGAAACTTGTTATGAACTGTGGAACTAGGTATCGCTTCGAACCCTGGGTGATTATCCCTCTAACATCTTGAATACCGCCCAAATCAACCTGTTCAAGTAGTATATGGGTATACCATCGATCTTCCGGCAACGAATTGCTCCCAGGCCTTATTGGATGCAGCAAACTTTTGCCCAACTGATATCACGTAATATTCATTCAGCAAAATAGTTTGGCATCCTCCGTGTCAACATTGACTTTTGTTAAGTTCAGTTAATATTATATTAAGGCAAACGATAGAGTTTACCATATAAATGTTGGGTTCATCAACAATTCAGAGTTTAAACTGGCATTCGTGGTATACTGCACTGAATAAATGTGGTGCCGGAAAATAGGTGGTATATTGAATACAATAGTAGACTAGAATTTTCTAGATAATATAATAACGAATATATTGACCACGAACTTGCCACCACTGCTGTGAGTTATCGATTTCTGGTCGCCATGCATTTACCATTCCTTTCTTGTTCAGTATAGCTAAGAAAGGCGACCACGGTACGTTATTCCACGTAAGGAAAACTGATGAGCTAGCAAAGTTATGATCACGTATAAGGCCGCTGCCAATCCCTAACGGACGTGTGCAGTTCTGCGATGCTTTAAACACAAAAAGTAAATTGGTATTGGTGAAGAAATAGAGTTACAAGTGAATGTACAGTATGGTATATATTTACCAAAACTGTAGGAAAAACTGTGCAGCCAATTCCCGCCTGTGCTAGACTTTATTCCATTTTGTTCGGTAGAGGGGTATTCGGCTTCGCCTCTCAGACGAACAATCTGTAAAGGGTCGGTGTACCTGATTATATAATGCTGTCATTGATAACACAGCGCTGACACAATATTGACACAATATAAGGCTATTATCGACTATTGTTTGGGATCACAACTCACTCCAATAATAACAGACAGCAGTGATTAGTAAAAGAAGCTTCACGATATACGGGATCATTTAAGATATAAAGCAATTTATTTTACACAACCAAAGGGCTGGGCAAAACTTAAAATATTCATGTACAGATCTTCATCCGGCCTTAGACCACATATTCCTAATGCCCAGCCGTCCGGTTAGGTCAGGGTTAGTTGGGTACAAAAATCAACCGTTACATACGTTTATAACACCACCATTATTATTTATGACACCGTCATGAAGTGCGGCTCTGCAAATGCTTGAATCGTCAGTGTAAACATGAGAACCCTTCAACTCAGCGTCCACGCCTCGGCAGTTGCTCGGGCAAGTTGCTTTTAATTGTCTTCACAAATAAAAAAAACTTTTTCGTAATGCACATAGAAAACAATGGAAGGGCAGTTGGAAAGCTAAAAATATCTCCATACGAAACTGGGTATCTCAATTTTATGAAGCAATAACACGCATACCCAGTATGAAATTCAGTGAACCTCCGAGCAGCATGAGTGCACGTCAAAGTCGTAATACTACCGTCCCCTATAGAAAACAACAGCGCAGGTGAGTTGTGTACTGTGAATAGTACAGAGAGGTTACATATTCTTTTATCAAAAATCGAAAAGCTCTGGATATCTTCTGCACGAGACAGCTCTTGAGGTCGAACGTTTATTCTTGTAACAAACTTATAATCGAGAATTCACGAGAGGAAGAGTACACAAACCTTGGTATTACTACTGTGTGAGTACTACAGTCTATAAAACTAACGAGAATTGAGCAAACTTACCCAGATTTGCCGTCAATATGAGAAATAGCAATGGAATAAAAGCGTCCATTTTCATTCAAAAACAACCTGGCCTCTTCTTTGAGAAATAATGTGAAGGGAAGCTGTTGGTAATCATTATTTTTTTATTGCAAACAAAAAACTAACTGTTTGTTTGTTTGTTCTATCGACAAACAAATAGCTTTTACGTGTTGTGTGTGTACGCTACAGAGTTCAAGGGTCAGTTTACCTGCGTGCTGGGTAGAAAATAATGAGGCCTATTATGACACGCGAAATCCTACATCCATGACAGGCTACATCCTCATACGCCCACTCGTCTCTCTTCGCTATGCCTGCTGGACCTTCGGCTTCAGTCCTGTTTGTATTAGGGCTATGCAATTAAATTCTAAGTTACCCGACCTATTCTGGTTCAAAAGCTCAACATTTACTTCTTTCATTTTAAGCGCAATCCGTTAGACCTGAAAGGAATACTGGTAACTGGGTTGCCTAAGTTAAATAACAATCAAAAAATTGGAATCGTGATTCATCCTCATGAATCAATGCGTTTCTGCCTATTCACAATCTCATCTGTATGAAAAAATGCGTGTCAGTCTATGATAATGAACTGCATAAGATATTACTACTTTGCCTGCTATTGTATTGTGTCGGTATTGTAGTAATGTCACAACCCAGTAAACGATTCGTAACACTGTTACACTGTAGGTGGTACGAGAACTCTGTACGAGACGTGAAAATAGTACGCAAGTAGAAAAAGTTTGGGAACCACTGGCCTACAGGCCCTACACCGAGGAAGACAAAATCCACCATGAAAACAAATCATTCAAATAATGATGAATAATTGTGTTCTATCGTAATGATATATATTTGGAACCCGTCTCCCTTCTAGTTTACACCACGAGATTTGATACATCGTCTACTGATACAATATAGTACATCCAATCACGCCAATCGATACAATATAAATTTGTAATAGTTCTAATAAAGATAATCTACAGTTTAGTTACGGCTACAAATTCAAACAGTCCTTGTTGCCTTCTTCGTAAAAGAATTTTCTCACGGACGGTACGATCCTCTGAGCTATGCTGCTAGTGAATAGAGGTCGTGGTAGGTTAGATTTGTTATATTTTGGATTATACATATCGTCAACGTTGATGCCATGGATCGCCCGACATAGACTACAAAAAGACACCTGTCGATCATACTGGGGCATATCCTTTGGTTTCAGCAAATGCCACCTAGATAAAGAAGGAACATCAGTCAATGGTATTTGGTATTTTTGAAAGAAATGCAGTGGTCAAAAGAATCATTTTATGGTTAGACCCTGTCAGTTTTAAATACTCTATTCCTTCCTATATTAAAATTGTTGATAAGTGGAAATTATATTATTACAATTATTACTTTTAATAAACTGAACGTAATAAACCATCAATTTAATAATAAAAAAACTCTTACAGAGTTAAACAATATTGTCAGATCTGTTTCATATAGTATTTTTAAAGGTTTATAACGAAACGACGCTATTTAGGAGAAGATAATATAATATGGTTAAATGCAGTCATACAAACCTGAAATATTCCAAGAAGGCAGTATCGTTCTTATCAAGATAATTCAAATATGCAAGGAGTTCTTCAGGAGAATTAAAATCATCCGTACTTATGAATGAATTTTTAGGTGCGACAGCTTCGTAATCCTTTCTTGGCGGTCCCCACACTACAGGAACTGCGAAAGCTTTCAGAGCATTTCTATAAAACTTTTCGGTCATGTAATCTTCACAGTGATAGGAATTCTCGTAGGCGAAATAAAATTTGTACTGTTTCAAATTGTTCATGAATTTACCGGCATCGTTCCGCACTAGTTGCTTACTAAAACAGCGACCAAATGCTTCCAATTTGAATCCCGATCTTATAATGTCATCAAGAAGTTTTTTCCTTATCTTTGCACCGGGTGTGGAGCCGCAATTGGATACCACAGCAACAGCAGTTTTGGTCTTCAGTTTCAAAATGTGATCCAAATTGTCTAAGAATTCCATGTCTCGCAGGTGACCGAACGGTGAATAGAAATCAGCAGTCTGTCTAAAGTATAATTGGTATCAGAATTTCTGGACCTTGGTTACAGCCTTGTGGTAAGGTAAATATAAGATTTTAGTTCTAGCCAGGTATTTATGTAGATGTAGAATGTAGATCAAAGTAAAGGTCTTGAAACAGCCTAATACAGTGGTGCTTCGCACTTCTCAGGACACTTACTTCGTACGTTCCAGACTTATATTTCGAATTTTGAGATTATTCCAATTCGGAATTCGAACTATGCTTCTACGTTCAAACTGCGCGCGTCGTGAAAAAAGGCACTTCGAACGTTCTACGCGCGTCGTGAAAAAACACCAGCAGTCTCAACAAGAATATGAATGCAAAAATCAGAGGCCAACATAATATTCACGCTTGGGGATTCTTTAGGGGGGAACACTCTGTCAAGAGCACCGAAGGAGAGTTCAGCGCAGCCAGTGCATGTCGTTGTCGGATAATGTTGCTTATTCATCATTTCAATATTAGACACGAATTTTTGTGAGCAAAAAAAAAAATTGGTAGTAGCAATATATTACTATTATATAGTATACCAGCAAAGCGACAGTGTCTTAAACAGGACATTTTGTGTCCGCGAGAGTTGTGTTGAATGGGATTTGACCCCAATTTCCTATTGTACCTGTATGTCATTGTTGCATTGAAGCCATATTCATCTTCAAATTCAAGAGTACTATGCCTTGCTCCTCCACGCATATATGGCGGCCCTTCCCATGAGCTAAACACATACAGTTGTCCATAGTTCCTTATAAACAAAAAGTAGAATAGTTAAACCAATGTAAAATATTTTTGAAACGGTTTGGGTTACCTAGTTTTTAGACTTGGCATTGAATTTCTCGAGATTTCTAGGTAATGAAATTCAACTGCACCAGTATTGTTATTGTTGATCTGCACAAAAAAAATTGTTTTTGTTTGTTTGTTATCAGGTTATTATATTTCATTGAACAACCATAGAGTATCCCAAACCTTTGATTTGTCATAAGTAACCTCACAGTTGCCGCAGACTTTAGAGTCAACTGATACAACCCCAGGATCACCCCATGGCGCGTACCATCTCAGGATGATCTAGAAATATAGCCGCTATGAAAATGTATCGGTATGCATTGTATACTACGAAATTGTTTATCATGTATGTGATGGAATGATAAGGATACCCCTTCAGATCTCCACAAGCCTATTTTTAATATACTTATTCAATTGAAAGAATGATAGAAGTCCTATATACAGGTTCACACTTGAAGTACCTTTTTATCCGTAGCTTGTGCAAGTTTCTCTGCTAGCTTAGCCTTCATGTCTCTGTTTCTTTTGGATTCGTCCCACTTTACGGCATCTGTGATGTTCCATTGCACCTTGCTGTTTTCCTTGCCGACTGCAAGTTTTGAGTCATTTCCACGAAATTTTATCCGCATTCTGAGGTGCGAAAATAATCTCTCGTCAAAGTGCGAATATACCAGGAAGTAGCATAGTACCGCTATACATATAGCAGTAACTATGACATTCCTCAAATGCTGTAGCAATACCATACTGCAGTACGTTAAGTATAAAAAACAAAAAGGATAAGATCTTTACCATGGGAGCTGTACAATGTATTTATCTCTGTACCGAGGTGTATTATATACTGTTGGGGGGTGTTCTGGAGTAGAATGCGTTTCTCACGGTTTTGGGAGTTTAAATATATCAGGCTCTAAACTCAGGGGTCTAAACTCTAAAGCATAGCATGTTTCCACTTTATACTGCTGACAACGCTAATACGAAAATCCAACTACCTCCGATATATATGTTGCTTTGTATGTAACATTACGAATACTGAATAATATCTCTCAGGTGCAACGTATATATTATTGCTATTTCATATTCTCTGATACATTTTAGTTTTTGCATAGTAAATAATTAACAACCTTGCTAAAATATGGTAAATCACCAGAGTAAATAACCTTGTGATACCATTGTACGAGACATTGATGCGTATCGATATTTGCTGTGTGATGAGGTTCGTATTATGTAAATCTCAGAGAATGGCGAGACATGGCCACGAGGAAAATAATGTGGATGTTCTGGATTGTGGAGAAAATTATCATTCTTAAGGGAGGTTAAACTCAACGTTGAATGAAGCATTGGATTTTAATACAATAAAGAAGATTTACACTAGAGTGATTCAATTCATACATTACCCACAAGTATGAACAATTCCAGTCTACGTAACCCCTTCAGAAACAGACTTGTAATCGGGAATGTTTGGATAAAGTCGTGCCCGCAAAAAACTATAATAACATATACATGAAACTGATAGCCACTGTTGGGTTTTATATGTACGGTGTAGAATTGATTGTTACTTATCGTACACTAACTATACTGTACTACTATTGGACCATCGATACACGCTAGTGAACTATCAAATTCATACCTTAGAGCCTTAGACCACTACTAAGAATGAGTCTAAACAGCGCTATGCGTCATACTATAGCCATTGTTTCATGCGTATAGAAAATGATAGATTTACCTATCGCATGATCTAAAATGGAACAGTGCAGTTCCTGCAGTTCCTGCAGTCTGAATTCGTAGCTTAGACCACTACTAAGAATGGGTCTAAACAGCGCTATGCGTCATACTATAGCCATTGCTACATGCGTATAGAAAATGATAGTTTTACCTATCGCATGATCTTAAATGATCTCCACTGACTGGAACTTAATTTAGGTTCGATTTAAGCAAAGGAAAGCATCGCATGCCGCATTACCAGTCGTAGGATTTTGCGANTCTGGTATATACTACAATTGTTTCATAATACAACGTCTAACGGACTACCGTATTTCTTCTTACATCCACAGAAAAACAATTTTTACACGCCTCGATTCCGTTATATAAAGTCTGTGGGCGAGACGTAATATACTCAGGATTGTAGCATGGTCGACTAGTCAAAGACATCATTTTGACATTGAACAACTATGTTATGAAGCATCCATACAGTATATCCAATTTCCTTGAACTGAAAAAATTACACCTGATAATGTGGGTCGGAAATTGTGAAAATATCGCATTCCACTGACTGGAACTATAAACATATTTTCCAAATCTGACACTCCGAGATCCTGTTTAATTGGTACATCTAAGCTTGACACAAGAAACAAATAAATTACACCTGAGAATTTAGGTTCGATTTAAGCAAAGGAAAGCATCGCATGCCGCATTACCAGTCGTAGGATTTTGCGATGTAAATACTAATCGTAAGATTTATGGACCAGTAACAAAATGTCGACCTAAATATAGTCATTCTAAAATCTAAAATTCTAAATGATACTCCTATAGCGACACCTTGCGATATTGAATTTAAATCATGTCTTTTATAATCAAGTGATAGCATAAAAAGGGATTCTCTCCAGACTTCATGGTCTCGTACTGGCTGATGTATACTCTATACTGTAATACATTTTTCTGTTGGATGATGAGGTTATTATCGTTTCTTGCCTCTTTATGCGCCTGCGCAATCGGACTCCATATTTGAATAACTGATTAGGCTTTATCTTGAATTTAGTAGTTTATTATGGAAAGCCAATCAGGTGCCAAAACCTTTTTAACATACCAAGATAAACGGTGGAAGGGTCCTAAACAGTGCTACGCTACATATTATATTCGTTGTTCGGAAAATGACAAGCTCTATTTCTTGACGCTACAATATTACCTGTCGAAGTTGAGTTTTACTTTGAATGTATGTTCGATGTACTCAAAGGCATCTGCTAAAATGTCTCAGTTTATCGACCTAAAACATGTTAACCCTGGAACTCACCTATCCGACTTCAAGCGCCAATGCCAATACCATAGTCCACGAAGCTGTATATTTTTCAAAACTTTCAACAGATATCATGCAAAACCATGACTAACTAAACTACTATGCCAACAATGAAGGAACATGATGTGGAAAGAATGGGAGAAGGGTTGCTTGCTTGTGACCTAAAATTTATTTATAAACTTTTCCCTGGTTAAATTTACGGCCGTTGAATTCTCCGCTCCAGGAGAAGAATTCTTCTACCTTTTTCTTCGTCTCTTCCGAGTCAGGATCCAATTTTTTCCACTCATAGCTTTCGTAATCTATCTGCCAGTCATCACTGAGTTTGAATGCAAGTTCTTGACCCTGATATAGAAAAATAACGCATTTGCGAATTTAATTTCGCAGGCTTGCTTTTCAATTGAATTGTTTGCATGTTAGACAAATATAAATAGTTTCGAGTTTTATCACTTTATTCCTAAACCCTAGACCCAGGACCTCGGAATGAACCCGCTTGTGATACCCCCTCTTTGCTAGCTTGCTGCCAGGACATATCAGTGGCACTCCAATCTCTGACGGAAATCTGATCAATGTAACTCCAATTCTAATTGCTCTATTTAAGAATTATGGGGACCCCACTAAACTCCCACCCGATAGGCCTTGCTCATTTTACAGAGATATTTCACTATTTCAAACCTTCCACATCATATCAAAATGTTAGTGATCTAACCTTCCAGAACCAAATTCCATCTATTGACAAATTGCCATCTTCTCCAAAAATGCACGAGCTAGCAAATGCGTTCTTCCTCATCTTCTCCAAGCGTTGATACATTCCAGACAAAAGATTGGCGCTCATGTAGTCTTGCTTTAACTCTTCATTGAATTTGTAGGTACCTAAGTTAGATTGGGCTTCCATTAGAAGCAATCATGATAGTGTTCGATTGTTTTACCTTGTCAGAGAGGTGCTAGGCAGAATTATGGTGTGCTAGCATTCTGAAATGTACAACTTGATGGAACAGGCAATGACAAAAGTTAAATTTCAGGCACAAAAGAATTGTCGTTACAATTCAGACTATGGATTTTCTTGAAATTTTGTATACTAATGAGTGACTTGACCTCGATCCTCGGTCACTGAAGGCAGCCTCTTTTCATGGCGGCAAGATGATGGATAATCTGACAATGATGTGCAAGTCAAAAATCAGAATTAACCCTTACCCTGCCAGATAGAGTAATTTTCTTTATCAAAATGTTCCCAGAAATATTTTATAGCAACGTCTTCATCCTCGTTGCTATAGCATCTCTTCCAGGCATCCATATCAAATTTAGTCTTCGGTAGATGACCCCATGGATCTTTTTTCGGTGGAGCTGGAAAAGCAAAGCTTAACTAATGAAATTCATAGTGTTCACATGATCCATTTGATGGAGTTTCAAGAAAATGAGGACATCACCTCCTTGAAGTAAAGTAGAAAATTCCATGTTTTAATATATATACTGGTGACGCATTATAATTGTTGGGTAAGGTAAGGTCTGTGAGCACATTTCTGACGAATATTTCGATATTTCCCAGTATTTTCATTGCTATTACGTCTGTGCGGTTATAGTACACAATCGTCAAAGGAACATAAATCATACGTGGAGCCAGTTGTTCCTGATCATCAGCCTCTTCTGGTTTCGGCTTTGGGGACTTTTTGTCACCGCCTCCACCACTTTCATTTTTTCCTTTTGGAGTCTTTGGTTTCTTTTCGACTGTGAATAAAAAATCTTGATAGAAAAGCGTTGCTTCTAGGGCAGTGCTCTTCAACCGGGTGTATGGTATACCCAAGTGTATACCGGATCATAAGTAGGGTATACAACTGAGAAATGGTATACGA
>QXVX01009956.1:0-26162 GCA_013436065.1 Halocynthia aurantium | reverse complement strand
ATTTGCACTTTGTTTAACACCACCCTGTCAGAACTTATTTGAGCACCTCTTGATACTTTGCCAAGAGTGAAAATGAACATCAAAGTCAAACGTCAAATCCACTTCCCATAATTTTTAATAGGTTCGATTGATTTGAGCTTTAAACAATTCAGAGTTTAAATGGTCTCTTGGATTAGGTACGAAGTACAGAGCTCCACTGTATTTGGTTGTAACGCTGTTTGGTCATTTTCGTCATAACGTTGCGTAGGAAATATATTCAGTAAATTATCATCACTATTGGTGGCAGTATTAAATTCAGCTCCGAAGTATATGGCCAACAACTTTCAAGAGATTTTTACTAGATTTGGGTGCTACGTGGCTAATGGTGCATATTTACATGAAAAGATCCATTTGTAATCTACTTAACTGAGAGTCATTCCAAAATTACCACTAGAGGGGGCTCATTTGCTTCACGCTAGTTATCTAGGAACACATCTATAGATCGTGGTAGAGAATTGGCTTAAAAAGTGTGACTTTCGATCTTACGAGTAATTCTGTATTTCTGTTTGTTCCATATTTCGTCATTTACCGTCTAGGTTATGTTTCTGGAAATTGCGACCAGAAAACATTCAGAAGTTTGATTTTGTTAGTCATCCTTAATAATTTATGTGGAGTGTATGTGTTCGGTTAGCTTTCTATATAATATACATTTTTATGGTCGATTGATTCATCATGTCGAGAACGAAGTATATGCTCATAATCACAAGACACCTAGCAACCTTTCTCATATACGCTAATGACCTCGTTTAGCGCTAGTTTGCTTAGCGCTATGCTAATGTTATAATGACCTCGTTTAGCGCTAGTTCGCTTAGCGCTCTGTTTCCAGAAATACATTATGTGGACTAAGGGGAATATTGCTGTATTTATATATTTTTTCAACTTTAATTTCAACTATTAGAATGGATTCAACTATATAATAGTTCTTTCGTTTGCATTCAGTCGAATAAGAAATTCAATGCTACAGTACATAACTATACAAATCATATAAACCTGTTGTAATACCCATTGTATAAAAAACAAGCAACAAGCAACAAGCACAGTATACCTATAAAAACATATTGCGACTTAACCTTTTACCCTTCAGTTGTCACCTGCCAAATCGTATTTACTCATATCGTAATATTTACTTACACGCCAGTCAAATGCTTTTTGCCAGAAATGTCACTCATACTTGTCATTGAATCGGACAAAAGTGTCCATAGATACATTCCTACTTACAATTCATTATTTGCCACACCACCCATAACTTAAAGAAAGATGTGTATGTTGTGGAGGCAGGGCCCTCAGGAGTCTCGTGGCCCAATTGGAAATATTTCGTGGGGCCTCAAATTTATAGCCAAGGTCAGTAAATCTTAAAGTTATAAATCAAGTTTATTATAAGCTATATATCTCTATGACACGATGGTGAAGCAATATAAATGGGAGCTTTAAAAATACATATGATGTAATAAACCAAATGGATTCAAGCACATTTTAAATTAAAATATATCCTAACGGGGGCCCCTTCAAGCACCCTCCTTAGGCAATTGACTGGAAGTCGGCCCTGTGTGGGTCCCTTTCAAAATAAATTTCAGGGCTCGGTAAATACATGTATGAGTAATTGATATATTTATGAATAANAGCTATTTTTTATTTCCGCTACTAAAAAAGTAGTTCATACGTTAAGAATACTAAGATAGTATTGTGCTAACCTCCCGTAGTACTCGATTACAATTATAGTGGGTTTTTTATTGGTATGGGAGAGCGAGTTAGTCGAATGAGGCTGTATAGGTATAGAGAACCTCCAGTATAACCAGCGCCTGGCTGTTCTAATGCAAGTTGTACTGGGTACCTTTGGTATGGTTTGTTTAGGTTAGAGTAGCTTAACTGAGGTTTACATTCATTTAAAAAAGGTATGTCTCCTCTAATAGAAAGATGGATTTGGGATTTGTGAAAGCATTCATTTTCGTTGTTTATGGCTCATATTATAAATCCTTTCAGTAGGATCTAGATTCTAGAAGATTCTAACTGGTGCTAGATGGTACTTAAAGAAGTTGTTGTCACCTACAGGTGTATTTGAAGTGTGTCGGATTGTCATTATGTTTTATACAGAGGTTAGAGGTAGATTTGATTTGTTGATTATATTGATAATAACCAAATAGATCGATTTAGCAGGCGACTCTTTGTGTTTGCTTNTCGCGTATGCGGCAGGCTAACAATTCGGAAACCAGGTTACATTTTTCTTCAGCAGTGTTTTAGTGCGCAGATCCGCTGTAAATCAAAGGTCACATGCTATACAGGAAATCACATGTACAGGAAAGAGCGAAGATTTTTGTGCTTGATCAGCACCTGCGGTGGATAATTTTACTGCTTAAAATAGCTATTTTTTATTTCCGCTACTAAAAAAGTACTTCATACGTATATAATACTAAGATAGTATTGTGCTAACGTCCCGTAATACTCGATTACAATTATAGTGGGGATTTTATTTGTATGGGAGAGCCAGTTAGTCGAATGAAGCCGTATAGGTACTGTATAGAGAACCTCCAGTATAACCAGCGCCTGGCTGTTCTAGTGCATGTTGTACTGGGTACCTATGGTATGGTTTGTCTAGGTTAGAGTAGCTTAACTGAGATTTATATTCATTTAAAAAGGTATGTCTCCTCTAATAGAAAGGTGGATTTGAGATTTGTGAGAGCATTCATTTTCGTTGTTTATGGCTCATATTATAAATCATTTCAGTAGGATCTAGAATATTCTAACTGGTGTTAGCTGATACTCAAAGAGGTTGTTGTCACCTACAGGTGTATTTGAAGTGTGCTGGATTGTCATTATGTTTTATACAGAGGTTAAAGGTAGATTTCATCTGTTGATTATATTGATAATAACCAAATAAATCTATTTAGCAGGCGTCTCTTTGTGTTTGCTTCTTGTTAATTGTGTGTTTCATGTTCCATATTTGCTTTGAAATCGTTTACACAATTGTCTACTCTAGAGAGTGCTCCGATTAATATTTCAGTAAACATGTTAATAATTTACACCGATAAAATTTCTCTGTTGTTCGTTTAGTGTAAGTAAGGTCAAGGACAGATTCAAGTAAAACTTGATTTGTGTTGTAAAGATTATTAGGAGAAATAAACTTTCATGTTTGCTCTTAAATTTATTTGACATCTGTGTATCGAAATGACATTGAAAACATTAGATAGTTTTATACGCCCTACAGCTCATAGGTCCGGACTTTTTGTGGAAATCTCTAGTTCTTTATTAATAACCGTTTTGTGATTGTTTTTTTCTACACATTTTCACATTTTAATAACAATTCTAAGATTTGGTCAAACACTGCTTTATACGTCGCGTTTAAGCCTAGACAATCTCGATTTTATCCCTAGTCCCGAGTGATTTGGAGGCCTTTCCTAATTAAATTAGCATGTGTAATTCTCACATAAACCATACAGGAAAACCCTGCATACAACCGTTCCGTAATTTGCTTATTTGACATTATGTTGATCGATTTTTGAATATAGCTCAAGTCGAAAATAAGTTGCCCTTCCCCAAGCTCACAACTGTTTAAAAAATACTCAGACCTTCTCAAAAATCTATATAATAAGTGAGTTAGTTTGAATTGAAACAACGTCACCATTTCTAATTGGATATTTATCAAATTTGGCACGGAGGTTCAGATACATCCGAGAATAATGCATGAACTATGGAAACCCTGGGCCCTGGTTCCCTGGGGGATCGTAACTAAACAGATCATACCAAAGGTTGTTCTAACGCCACCTAGCGGACAAAATAAAAAACCGGTTACGTAGCCAAGCGTTAAGGGCATACCCAGCAAGACTTGTCGCGTTGCTAATCCTATATAATAAGTGCCGACGCTTGTTTGTTTGTCTTGAAACATTGTCGCTATTTATCTACATCAAATTTAGCACGTAGGTACATATGTACTAAGCAATAATATATGTACGGATAATCATGAACTTAATAACAATAGTGCTCCCTGGTAGCCCGGATGGGAGTGGAATCCTACTTAGGACAGCCTAGAATGTGAATATATATATATGTAACAATGAGATTGTGAAACTAACTGAAAATATGATCAATTCAAAAGTCATCGCCTGAGTTTCTGACTTAACCCCAAATCTACCAGAGCAAGAATCTGTTGATTGCTTTCCGTGATTCTTTGTTTCCCCCTGATAATAATAGATTTATTGACTTTGATTGGTTTTTTTTATTGAAGTTGAGTAACTCTCCTCCGTGCGATGAAAAGTCATGCGTAGTCCCGACAGTTGAATACACATTGCTAGCAACAAACCTTGTTGCACGTCATTTGTTCTCGTAAATCACATTCACCTGATTTACGTATTTGTTTGCTGTACTTTACATTCACATTTTCGTCATTATAGTTACGGCTGATGTCACAAACTGTTTCCGTTGCGCATTTAGTCAAATGTAAACGTAAATTGAAAAATACAGCGCTAGTGTTTGACCGTTATGAGTAATTTTATCAGACTTGCAAGCTTTCGAATGTAGCCCAGGTTTTTTGGCAGTGTGGAGAGGAATTGTGCCAAAGGGCGTACCAGTAGTAATTTAATGAGATTCTTGTCGCAGTTTTGTCGCATATCAATGAAATCAACATAAGTATTCAGAGCAGCTACTGGACTCTTCACTGCGCTCTTATATAAAATTCGCGTTCGTCCGAAAGATGGCTTGGGGTACCAAATAAGCGACAAAAAATAGTTTTTGTCTTTGTCAAAACTTCTCCTAAATAGGTGTATGCCTCGGAACCATTACAATTAACCGTAACAACGATTTGTCTTAACTACCACCAAATGATATACATCTCGACATTTACTTACGAACTGTGCAAATACGCTATATGTAACATGTGGGATACGCTAAACAGACGATGAATACGACTCTCCTATATAATAATATGGACTGATCTTTAACAAGAGAGTTCTTGAAATACAAATAGTCCGTAAATTATAATAATATGGACTGATCTTTAACAAGAGAGCTCGTGAAATACAAATAGTCCGTAAATTTATTTGCAGCTTATTGGAATTTTTTGGATAGTCGTCGTTCAGTGTAAGCATTATGTCCAGTAGCGACTGTACGTCAATGTGACTTGACTCGTCGCAAAACTAGGCGAATGACGTATCACACATCGGAGCTATAACGTATGCTATAATATATCGTAGGACGTCTTAGTAGTGGAGGTGCATTATATATTTTCAAGTACAGTAGAGAATTTGGAGCAGATTTTTCTTGTTAGCTGCTTGAGTTTAAAAAAATACGTCCCTGAGTTTCATTTTGTATAATTTGTGTATGCTTTGCTATCTTAAATTGATCTCCAAGTCAGTGCCAGATATTCTACTGCCTGTCTCCGGTGCATCTGTTTTGTGGTATATCCATCGTGTTTACCTATACGCTATACCAGTTTATTAAGATGCAGTCGGATCTTAGCGTTAAGCGGGATATTTTTGTATATCCAGATGGTTAGTACCTCCACTAGGGCGCGTTGAAGATTTCACTATTTCAATATTTCAAGGTATACAACCATAACCTTAACCGCAGCCTAAGTCCATGAAATAAGGCAGGCAAGCTGAGCAGGCTATAGTAACACCGTTCAATTTTAGCTCAACTCTATAAAATGTCGTACAGCCATTTGTAAGCCATCTCAACAGGAGATGTAATGGCAACTACAAACCCTGTGCAAGCGTTTTTTACACTCTGCTAATATTGCTGAATTGTCGTGAGCTAGATAAGTCTTTTCCGTGTGGTTTCTTTCATGTTGTTGAAAGTCGGTAGATCAGAGCTTACTGGAAACGTGATTATTACGGATAATCCGGAATTTGACATATGATAAGGATTTTGTGATTTTCTCGCTCATAATCACGTGTTTTTTTCTTTTTGTTTGCAAAGATTTCTCGATATATATAATGCACAGCAACACGATGTGTGGAAAGATAACTTAAAATATTTGTAGTCATACGCGAAATATGTAGAGTCATTACAAGTTTGTGACAAAACTAATTTACGTTGGACTAGTATTGTAGCCGCTACATAGTACAGTACTATGTTCGGCTTGTGTGACGCTACGAGGCAGCATGCCGTAGTAGTGGTCACTCGCAAGCTGGCGTTATTGCTGAATAGTTTTCGAAAGCAAACTGTGGATGGATTACCGGAATTTAACGAGGATCCACATGTACATGGACTCAAATGGGTAAGAAACAAGCGGGAACACATTGCGTCGAGTATATAAGCAAATTCACTCTACATAGAGCTCATTCATAAGCGCTTCTTTATGTGTATAACCTATAATGTTTTATTAGAAAATTTTTGTATCATTGCAAAGTTGTCTGTTATATTTGGCGCCAAAATTAACAAGTTTCAGTTGCTGTTGACATCGAGCGTATATATAAAGTATGACTGAATTTAGCGTTTCGAAAAGTGAGCTAATGTCGTATGTGATTGTAGGATCTTTCAGTTTGAGGACAATTTCTGTACTAGTGGGATTTATAAACGTGTATGTTTTGACGTTTATCTATTTTCGGTTTCCTTCGGAATATATATCGTTTACGCATTTTACAGTGACCAGTTGTCGTTTTACGTTAATATCGAGAAGTAAAGTCACAAATGGAAGTGAAACTCTAGCTTTCTCCCAACGTTTTATTTTGTAGAGTGGAAATCACGATCTCGATGACCGCAGTTAACCTAGGTTAATTCTTGTATAGCGCCATCTTGCGTATTCCATTTCTTTCGAGTATATCAGTGGCCAAACCGTCGATGGCAGAAACTTCTTTATAACAAGGCTTTTGCTCATTTTATTTGTAATATGCTTGCCTTAGTAGAAAGCACAAATTTAATTGAGAAACTGTAACTGCAGCTTTAAATAGACAACAGCCAATCAACATTCGAATAACGGCCACATAGGTATATATACATACACTTATTAAAATTTAGCTCTCTCACAACTAACAATTCTTAAATATTTTTGTAAGATTTCATGACGATAACGAAAATGGTCTAGTCCGGTCGTTTTCTGTGAATTAAATAAGCCATCGACCTCTTGAAATCCTATATCCTCGTTTTAACGTCATAAACATCGTGTAAAACCTACGTTTCTCCCGGTCGTGTGACGTCAATGATTCATCGCTTCGACTTGAGATAATGAAAAATCAGATATTGGAAAATGATATTTTTTTCCATTTGCATCGATCGTAAAATTCGCCACTTGACTCCATGCGAATCGCATTAAAAGCAGCTTCCATTTATGATTGACAAGCACGAATACGAGACCCTTTTGGTTTTCGACGGTAATTGAGTTAGCTGCTTTTTCGCTGCTAGTATCGAAATAGGCATTGAAGAGTAAGTAAATTCAGGCAAGGGAATATGGGCAGGAAGAACCGAACCACCGATGGAATTGACCAGGGGCAGCATCAGGCATTATTTTTCTGGAACACCTTACCGAGAAAAAATACGAAGAAAAAACGCGTAGATGTATGATAGATAGAAACTAATATGTGATGAAGCAGCCTAGTCGTCCTTTGGGGTTTGCTGCCTTACCCCGGTTCACAAACCATCTAGTAACATCATGTTATTACTGCTAATAGTTCATTCATACTTACAGTTAGTTAGTAAATCATTCAAAAGTACCTTGTTCGGTTTTAATCAAGGCTGAATTATCCGTTATTCATATTCACCTCCAATAAGGAATTCAAGATAGAATTTTTATATGTATGATAGTGAAACTTATATTCCTTCGACCTTACCTTTGATATGCAGTACTGCAGTAAGAAATCTAGTGTAGAACTACTCCTTAGTCAAGATATTTACTTAGAGGGATTGGGTTGTGTACTGTGCCGATGTATTGTTTCAAATGTTATATTCAACTAAACCATTAGCAATAATAGGCTTATGATATACGTAACTGAACAATAGGGGCTATATTAACCTACCTAACCTAACCTACCTACTGTGTCCTGAGGTTTAGTGACCTCTGCTCCAACGTACTAGCTGATTGCGACGATATTGTATTATTTGCCAGTTGTTCTGCAACCACACTTTAAATTATAGCATATTGCATAACATAGCTATAAGAAATCTTTGGTGTTTTGGGATCGAGAGTATTTCATTCATATTATAGAATATGGTTCCGTTTATTTTTTTTTATTCATATCCATGGATTTGGAATATTCAACATATTTTTGCTCGTGTGTGGTTTACGTAGATTCCAAGATACAATTAAATCCATTCATTCCTGTGCTATAGCATAAGCAGTATTGGTGAGTGACATTTTGACGTCACGTCGACACGCTCCATATTGACTTGCCAAAACCCAGCCACCTTTGTCTTAACTTTGTACTTAAAATTATAGAATAAGGGATTATTGTAGAAATAATAGTAGTAGAATAGAATAGATACAACATTTATCACAGAACAATGATCTTCTGCATTATGGCTAAACAGTTTGTAATTTCTTTTACAGAGTCCGCTTCGTAGAAGGAGAGCAGAGACTGTCAAGCCCTTACTTGAGGTCAGTTGTTGGTTATTGATTTTTTTAGATTTACTCTTAAGAACATCTTGAATGTTGAATGAGCCATGAACAGATTGTGTTTTCTCACTATAATAATACAATTTTACAAATCTAAATTTTAATCCCGGTGTAACAGCCCAGAATATGCCCCCGCCCAGAATATACCCCGGGGTATAAACTTGACTAGTCCAGATCATACCTCCCTTGTGTGTTCTATAAATGAGTCGGTATTTCCAGCCAAGAATATACCCCTCTTGTGTTTTTTTTATGTATAAGTTATATTGGAAAAAATTAAACATCAGCTCTTCTCTCATTAAACTGCCCAAGTTAACCCAATTTATTTTAAAATTGCCTATTGCGCTGCTTATAGACCAATCTGACAGCCCAGGCGCACGCATAAACAATTCTTTATTGGGTTTCGATTTCTGTACAATATATACTACTAGATACCATTGAACTGAAACTATGAAAGTACCTTCCATTTACTTTCGTTGTATCCAATATTTATTATTTAAACAAAATTCTAGGAACCAAGTCCGAAAATACTAGCTGCGGCCAAAGTGATCTACCGCCGTCTGCTCGCCACCCAGTCAGACCTTCTCCAGACACATGCCGCAGTGGATGAAAAGGATCAATTTGGACCATGCAGAGGTAAAAACATACAGAAATTCGATTTGTTTTCGTTTTCGTTTTCGTTTCTCGTGGCGGTTGGTTTAAATCAGATTATTGTGTTTTCACTTGTTGTTATTGATTAACACTCTGTGCTGAGTAATGACATTTTACTCACAGGATAACGTAATGAATTGATCGAAACAAATTGACAAACGCTTATAGGCTTGGTCGCTTAAAAACATTCTGGAGGGAATTATCGAAATTAAAAACGCATATGAGATGACATGAAAGTAGTCTGCACTTCAATCACATAACATTCTAATGGATTAATACTCCAATATTATTCCGTGACGGAAATTAAGGCCATTACTTCAAAAGTTCTGGATTATCCTTGTTATTGGATAACATTTGTTATTTTTAACATTTTAAATTTCCTCGAATGTATGAAATCTGATATCATTAATGCATAACTTTTCTCATTAAGTTGGCTTTGGAGATTTGTGAATCAATAACAAGGAACAAGGAAGATTATATATCTATTGATATCAGTTATTGAAAACAAAGTTCATCTAAGTGTACATATGCCCAGATCCTTCGGAACAAGTCTGCTTTCTGGTCCCGAGGGCTTCTTTCAATTCTTGAAATTCAGAATTCAAGGCCCATTTGGACCAATTGTTACAATACATATTAAACTACAATATGAAATTTGAAAGTTAATAATATTGTTATGATAAAATATCCTTGGCTCTCCTATGCTTAGGCTGAACCCCCTCTCCTAAGCCCTACCCTGCACAATCGGGTGACATGTATGTTCACTGCTGCTTACCGTATATATATTATTTATATATAGTATATTCAGCTATTTATTCTAGTCTTTCATATTACAGATGAAGCCGATCTGACAATTTCCTACCCAGAGTGTGTATTTGGTTCTGAATTAGTAACATGGCTGATGTCCCAGTTCAAATCAGCCACCCAGGAATCGAGCGAATTGGCCACATCCACTGTACCCACTACCCGATGGAACGTTAGCGGTATGCTGCAAGCCTTGCTCGAGGAAGGCGCGCTTTTACACGGTATGTTGTCACCTGTAATTGGAACGATTTTGTAATAACCACAGAAGATAAACATTAGCCTGTTTGATATTTGACTTAACTCACGTTTAAGTGTATTGTTGGTCTGCTGTTTGCGTCGAGTGTGTTCCCAGAGTCTAACAAAGCTTGAGTAAGAGCGGTTGTTTGCGAGGAACAATGCAATTAGAACAGAAATGTGAAATTTTTCTCATTTGCAGAGAGCAAACAAACATGCATGCATGTTGGTTTGAACCGATTAGCCAACCATTTTTGGGTCATTCCGTTTAATTTTTGTTATGCTAGGCAGGCGAGACTATAGAGCAATATGTTCTAAAGATAGAGAATTCAGTACTATTATTTGTTCAGTATTTAAAATATTACTATTTAGAATCGAGCTTATTGCAAAGCATTTAACTGGAGTATCATGAAAAGTTGATTATAACTAGTAACGTATTTTTTTAACGTACTGGCTTCTTACATTTTCTTACACTTGCCCCTTTTATACTGAGCCATGCATATAATAATCGAATGTTCACGATATCTAGGATTAGAACTTTAGGGATATGGATACGATGAAAGTAAAATGATGGCAAATCTAGTAAGATACTGGTCGACTAGTGACCTATCTAATTCCGTATGTATAACATCGGCAAAGAAATATCAAAGTATCAAGTATTAAATCTAAGTTAATTTTTTAACCACCATCTTTTTCCATTAAGCTGTATTACTAAACATACAGAATGATTATTTGAAATGTGAATGACTAGGGTTGCTTTTAGGGGATTCGTTTAAAAAATATTGATATTCTTTAACCTAACGAGAAATACAACAAAGCCTTTAATCACTGCTCAAGATTAAGAAATTGGCTTACATAAGACTTGTACACGAACAGTTTACTCTTGCATTTTCAGTATGATCGATTACTGACCCCTTTGGGAATAGAATTGTCGCAAATTTTCTCTGTCTTACCGCGCATGCTCGGTATTTATACACATTATAATATGTAAGGAAGATGTTTATATTCGCCTCGACAAATGTAATCGAATTTTACGATCCCAGCTGCGCTAAATCTGGCTGTCGTTCAGTCGTTTGCTGTCACCGTGACATCCAATTCTCATCCCATATCTTCCTATCAATTCCCCAGAAATCTGGTTCAAAATTTATTATTGTTATGTTTCCAGAGATTACTTGTAAAAATAGCCCAAAATTATCGAAATACCACAAAATAATCGATTCTGGTTTCGAAATAAGCTATGCCTGTGGTATTGTGGGTCCCTAGGCGAAGGAGAAATTGCAATTGTTGCAAAAACGTTGTGAACAAACAAGAAGAAATGTCGCGACCACGCGTCACCATTCCTCTCGGTCGTATGTAGCAAGTCAGTGCGTGGTATTGTTCGGGAGAGATCAGAGAAGGATATTCAAATGTTTGCCTAATTTCATATCAGACGGATTATTTTAACGAGCATCGCACTTGTCACGAAATGATAATCAGTACCGCAGAAGAACCGCATTTGATTGTTGTAGATATTCATAAGCAGCATGTATGTATGTTCAGTAATAGCAGAGGCATTCAGCAGTTAGTACGAGAGATGTATGGTATGACTCATCCATGATATTATTACAACTATTAGCATGATTATATATAGAGCCATGTTGATCAGATAGTGTTTTGTATAGTATGTATTACTTACTATGTCATAGTGGAAGTTATGATTTATCATGGTCTTAGGATGCCTTAGATACTGGAGTGGAACTCGAGTTTTTTCATCGTTCTTCAAAATCAACAACTCGAAATATAGTCAGATTCGTTGTAAAGAAAAATCAAATGTCCACATGAGCTATATTAAAATTCTACTTGCAATTGCAGTACAGTGGTGCCTCGTTCTTCGTACTTAATCCGTTCCAGTAGTTCGAGGTCCGAATCGACTGTCCTTATTGGAAATAATGAAAAGAGATTAATCTGAACCCCTTCCAATAAACTTAAACATTGAAAACGCATATTGTAAGGTAAAAATAACGCAAATAAATTCCCTTTGTACAGCCAAAGGTCGTGACTTCGACGTCTGTTAGCTTGAATGTATTTAATGGTCGTTTCGCTCGACCTCGGTTAGCACGAGTTATTTTCCCAGCCCAAGGGGCCCACTTGGAGCCAGTTAGCTCGAGGTCGTTGTTAAAATTCATGCTGGTGTCAACGAAGTTTCAATTTTGATTACTCCCGCGGCGAATCACAAACTTACAGCCGTGCATTATAAGCTTCGATGTTTATTTATTTTCACTGTCAACAAAGTAGCAAAACAAGCTCAAATAAGTTCTGCCGGGGTGATGATGAACATAGTGTCAATTTTTAATATTTCGACGTCAAATTCGGTTGCTACGCGCGCAGTTCGGACGTAGAAGCATAGGTCGAACTCCGATTGTAATTTCTCATGAATTCGATGAGATGAGATATGTCTCAATGATATGTAAAACAATAATACCAGATGTGATAAAAACTACATTACATGTTAAAAAAAAAATTCTGTCTTGTAGATCAGAAACCTATATAAACCGTCGTAATACACGTTCTAAGTAAGAAAAAGGGCAAATCTTTCCGACTAACAGACCACGTGAAAGACAATAAAATGTATCTAAACTGCAATTGATGTACCTACAAATTAATAATACGTTAACAGCTATATAGATGTGGGTTGTTGCCAACATCATTAGATTCGCCATGTAGAATTATTTACGAAATAGCCAGTACTGTATTGCATATTATTTCAAGTTTATTACATACATTAGAGGGTGAGTGATGATAGTGAGTTACATTATAACTTATGGAATATATTAAGTTATACCAATTACCGATTGCTTTAATTGCTGTAATACAATTATGATAGTTGTATTGTTTTATACGAGAAGCCTATCGTTGCTGTCTAAATTAATTAGAAGCTACTTGCGTGTAGTCCATTTAGCCTTTATTAGACATTTAGGTTCGGATGAATGTATGTTTACATCATTTACTCATAACTGTTACCAGGTGTAAACGGAAATTACACATATGTTTTATGAATCCGCAAGGTAAACATTGAATTAGCTAAAAGCGCCGTGGAAAAGTTCACAAGGTCACCAGGGCACTGCTGTGCAGGCGTTGCACGCGAGCCGTCGTTAATTATTCGCTAATAGCGAATATAGATATCGAGACAGCATTAAAATACCCTGACTAGAGTTATGATTGTTAGTACCTGTATTGAAGAAGGTCGGGAGATACAAAAATCGATTACTTTTCTTATCCAATTGCTTCTATTCTTATATAGATTAGCGAAGGTGAAAGTGCACAACATGACAATGCTAGTTTAGGTTCTCGTATTCAGTTAGTAGCTTATGTTCCCTCAGTGAGATGATAGGGAATGTTGTGCTGTCCTGCTTGTTACGATTGTATCTTTGTAGAGATCATTTTTAAACAAGCTAGTTCTATTTCAGTATATTTGGATGCTGGTTATCCAATTGGCTTAGTATTGTAACGAATTCTAACGATATAAATCAAATATTGTATCGAGCAAGCTTGCACCAGTTGCAGAAAATTTATTTGAAGCGGTTGAAATCATTGGATTTATGTATGCGAAGATATCTTCTAATGCTCGGCAACTTATAGAAATTATCAGTTCATCGTTATGTGGAAAGAATTCTTACCTTCCACTACGAGAAGACGCTTGCGCGATAAACGTAGGCTTTCCCTGCCACCGGTATTCGGTTACAGAAGTGCAAAGTACACTGTAAATGACTGCATTTCTGCTGATGCCTTTGCACTTCCGCAAGTGGTAACTTGTCTGAAGCTTAACGTGTGTAAGTGACTGTTATGAAGAAATACGATGTTTGAATTGTTTATGAATATATATATATTTATTCAAGACAGGCGACTGCTAGATTTTGAGCTTTTGAAAATCGCGTATAATTATTATTATAATCGACCAGAATATTTCCATTATACTGTACATAAATATACGAATATTCGACCCCAGTACATTGTTGTACTTCGTATCATTGTGTAATTTTCCAATTTCGCTTTGATTTGACTCCGCTGTCAGAATATTTCTATGCATGGCATTTATTTGACTCTTCTCTTTCCTTTGCAGTCCGCCGCGAACAACATTTCCAGGATACGTATCTTTTTTATCAATTCCACGAATCCGTTACCCGCAATGGCGGTTCAACAAGATCATCCAGACCGGTTTCGACTGCCAGCAATCTATCTTCCTCTACGATTAACAGCGACATGAATTCATCTGTCGGGAACGATGCGGATTCTCAAGTAAGCTACTCTAAATAGCTACGACTAACTAGACCCCCGATTCAACGGATTCGGATTTAACAGACAGTACCAATAATAACGCAGTATTTTACATTAAATATTGAAAAAGTCTAGGGTATTGTGGAGTACACCGACTTTGTTTCGGTTAGGTTTCATGTTGAGTGACAGGAATAAGAATACAGGTCATTTGGGCTCTGGCGTCATATACTTGAAAACTTTATATCCAATTTTCTAGTGTGGGAGACTTTATTTGAAACTGTAACAGTACTTTATTGCCTTATGGTATTTATATATCGGTGAGCTGGAACTATAAATAAACAACTGGCATTTCGATAGCCGTAGGTCAAAAGTCCTATTTCATACAGATTTAATGTCTTGAATATGATTGAAAATTATTTATGCTGATTATCTGGTTAAATACCTGAAACATTTCATTCGTTGAGTCCCCACTCCAAGCGAAGCGGTGGTGTGTTGCCAATGGTTACGTTTATTGAAAAATCAATAGAAATATTTTTGGCGCTCTCTGGTAATTCCATAATCAATGTCCTTACTTACATGCTTACGTAATTTATTGTGTTCAGATCAATTGATTTTATTTATGAGCAAAGATTATATCGGGAAATAGTAGTGGTGGCTACCTGTTGAATTTCAAATATGTAAAGTAATAGTGTATCATTGCACGTTCGTTTAAATGGGGGATGTGAATTTTATGTAAGCCGAAGCCCCAGCCAAAATAGACAGAAATTGCATTCAATATCAGAACGAAGCCCTTCTGTTTGTATTGAATGTTATTTGTCCTTTTCAACGTAGGTGTAGAGCTTCACATGTTACTTTTCTGAATTGAGTCTAATCGTCCTGATCTGCATGTGTCTATTACCATAATGTATATGTACATATATGGTATAGCAAAATGTCATATCCGTTCTGATTAGCTGGCATTCGTAATTGGCATTTGCTACTTATTCCTGATGTCGATCCCAAACGATAATACAAACCTCTCCCTTAGTTATGATGTATTTGTTTAATAAATAAATATATTCTCTACTTTCGATGGCCCCTATTAAATGATGTCCATGTCAGACCTCACCTTCCATTATAATGTATCCGTCATATATCATAATTCCCTTGTCATGCACGAGGCTCATTACATTTTGTAATTATATTATAATTGTATATTGTCCGGTAGCATCACACTCGTTAACACAGTCGTATTAATTTAATTATGTCTGTTTTCTATATCTTACACGTCTCTCCTAACTGCTGCCGTGATATCACTTAGGACAGCCCTTCATGAACATTTGTTGTGTTAAGTCATCCTGGGGTTCTACAGGGTTCAAGAATTTCGAAACATTTTATCATTAAACTATCCGTTAAGTTTGGTAATACGCCAGGTACGTTTAAAACTATGTGAACTTCTGTTCTAACACATAATTTGCCGATCTGGCTCCTAAGCAGAGAGGTATGACCTCTGTAGCGACATGCTACGTCGCTAGAGTCACCACGACATATACCACCACCTATACCAGGCTATATGGTACAACAGCTATTTGGTACAACACTATCGCCATAAGCAATTTTTTTCATTTTTTTTCTAATATTACACAGAGTGTCGTGGATCAGCAATCGGATGATGCTACAATGCGTTCCTCGCGATCCTCATCACTTCGATCCTCCGGTACAACGACTTCCTCTGAACGCTGGGTGCCACCATTGACCGACGAAACTGAATTGAAAGAAACCTTAGCTTATTTGCAAAATGTCTCCCCCGACGCAATGTTCCGCATGGTTCTGCAAAAATAGTAAGTTTATTCCTGCTATTAAACCTTACTGTAACAGGGGGTTCTTTCAGCTTTGACTGAACTATCATGTTACGTAGACCTATCATGTAATGTAGACCGGCGAAACTGCCAGAACGTCTTGCTAATGTGTTATGGGTCAGGTTAAACGTTCCGTTTTCTGTTAAAAAGGTCCTTCGCTCCTTCCTAATTTTACGCTTCTTGCTAATCGATTATATCACATGCATAATTTATAAGCCGCTCAAACCATAATAAACTATCTGTCCATATGGCAATGTGTCTGATATAAATATACGGCCTTACTCCTCAGGTAGGATTGTAGCGTGACCTTCTCGGTTGCTGTTGTACGTTGTTATTTCCTCTCTTATAGGTCAAAAGGTTACGTTGATCTTGCCAAGTCTGTCGATCATTTCTTGCTCGTTTGTTGTACCCCTATAATTAAATTTGTTTACTGGAATTCTTGTACCTTCATTTCCAAATCCATGAAAACGGGACTTGGTTGTGCTTGTACGTAGTTAAAGGTTAGCCGATAGACCAGAACACTACAGGGTCACTACAACGATCATATTGACCATGAAGTATCCATTTTCCATTGATTCAAATCACCATCTGTAGCTATATGTAATACCATTTCCCAAGTTCCGGGCACTAAAATAGTTGCCTGGCCATTAATCAGGAATTTGGATATAAACAATGTCCAGGTGAAAAATTTACTGACGTGTCTTAAAATGCATCTACTATATCCAGTTGAATTCTAATTTGAAATTCCGTAATTTCGATATAAAATATACCTTGTCCGATCATCGTAATGGAATGAGTGCATTCTTCAATGTCCCCAGGGACTTTGTGTCAGCTTTTATATATATTTTTGTAATGATATCGGTGATTTTTTTATATTTCTGTCGTATACTAATTCCATCGCTGTCATATTACATTACCCTTCCGCTAAACAAGCGTCTTGGGACGGTTATTTGGAAACTAAAAACAAATTCGTTTCAACTTAGATATGCTTACGAGAGCAGGAAATGTGATTTTACGCATTGGCCCGACGCTTTTTCATTAATTTTACGTCGGAATCTAATTTTGTATCACGTTCTAACTCCAATGCTTTCGAACTCGCTGCGTATTCAGAATATATATGTCTGTTGCACTTAATGATGACTGATTTGATTCCTCTTATTTTTAGCCCAGACGACCGTAGTGCCGAAGAACTGATGATGATATATGAAGAAATTCTACGAATTAAAGCATTGGCTCATCTCAGTGATTCGGTAGGTCAAATAATTCACCTTGACTTCACGTCTTATATTACAAATATTTTCTGTTATAAAGTAATCTCGAATTGCAGCAGTAAGTACAATATTATATTCGTGTTTCAGGTGAAACGTGAATTAGCTGGAGTACTCAAGTTCGAATTGCATCGTGAAAAGGGCCAAACACGTAAGTGAGAAGTAACAATAACTAGCGCCACGTTAAATCCATTTACAGCTCATGCCTGCCATCTCGATAGAAAATCTTAACCGCTAGGTAGAGCTACATGATCGCGATCATGCTGTTCATATTTCCGAAAGCGTAATGTGGTGACTGTAGCAAAACCATCCGAATATATAGATCCCAAACACCATCTAGATTCTAGAGGAGCTTTTTTGTATATATTACCGTGACCTGAAAACTAATAGTAAGCTCGGTGGTCTATCATTATTTCACGAGTAACTATTTGAATACCATCCACGAAGCTGTCTTGTACTGACACAGAACGCGTTGGCAGGATTGCCAGACTACTCGGGAAATAAACGCATTAGAAATATGCCCATATATATATATATATATATAATACCAATTTTAGTTTTTAAAACCATTCACACTAAAAATAGGTCTTTGTAATTTTGCGTGAAATGAGCCAATCTGGCAACCGTGTTATAAATTTACAATATATAATCTTATAGTGTATAATACTTCTCATTTTCATTCAGTGTTTAGTCAAGGAGACGAGGGTCGCTCTTGGTACATCATAGTCAAAGGTTCCGTGAATGTGGACATCCAAGGGCAGGTAGGAGATAACTGTTATTATAATACTAGTACTACAAAATTTCATATAAATAGTTCAGTTATTTCTTCGGTTACTTACGTGTAGTGTAGTGTTGCAATTTCTCGACTTAACTTAGTTTGAGACTCGAATGGGATATGACTCTATCGAGTAACTCGCATGACGCCTACTTTATGTAAATATATTAGACGTCTTAGTGTTAGTGTACTGTGGTGGCTAGACAGAGAGTTACTCTACTATTTTTCTATGTCTCTTGCTTAGTATAATATTATCGGAAAGACCATGAGTCAAACGAGGTAGAATATAATGTTATTTTACTTACAGAACAAGCCCAATACCTAACTAACCTCTAACTAACTTTTACATAGTGGCGGATATGTTTTATGGCGGACATCCCCTTTACCTACTTCGGTATATTATTTCGACTGTGTAACCAGAGAAAACACATATTGAGAGTTTCACAATATACATTTAGACGTACTTGTCTTGAAGGCTAGATACAGTGTATTTGAGGCGTCGCGGTTAGCATATCAATCGTATCTAAGCTAAGAGCATTACCTTTATTACTATAGCAATTCATGATTGCATTGTAATGTAACTTTCAATCGTTGTACATGACTTTGCCCTACTCTATAGACGAGACTGTTTGCTGTCTCCGTAATATGAACATCAATCTTCAGTTGATTATTATTAGTGTGTATATGGGCATTCGAAATTTCAAACTCTCCAGACGGCCTGAACTTTGTATAGTGACAGATCGACGTAATTGATTAACTGCTTCTTGGCGATCAATCTAACCAATGTCAAGGTACATTCAGAGCTACCGAATGTGCACCGTAACCGCACCGCAAATGTGCACCGTACTGGTAAATGGTGTGATGATATATCGTAGGGTAATTTGCACTTGCACATCTCCAGCACTGCTATTATCATAAATGATCAGTGGAAAATGTGAACTAAGATTCAATTTTTTTTTCAACTTTTACTGTCATTAGTTATCTGCCACAGAATTCAAATATGTTGTAATTTTTATATGTTGTTATTAATCACCTATCGTCAGATTTATTATTTATTACATTTATAAGTTATACGTGGGGTTTATCTGTCTACGGAGCGCCTATTGTCGGTAGTAAAATAATAGCGTGAACTAATCTCAGAAAAACGTCTGTTGAAAAGACACACGGCTGAACTTTGCACACAGTTCTGTTGTGATCAGTTCATCAATATAGCTTGCTATAGTGTTCATATGAAGGCATTGCAGATAATGTATATCCATCATCATTTACATAAGTTTGACAGTGAATAATCTGTTACGTAGAGATTCATTCTAAGATCTTGGAATCGAGGGAGCAAATGCGTATTGCCGTGTGACAATTAGTAATTGTTTTCAACAATTAGAATTCTATTTCCGCTAATCAAACATGTTCGTTGAACAGTTGATTAGGCGTGACTCAGGTATATCATGTTCCACAGTAAGATTGCATGAGCATGAGTTAGATGTTTCGTTATGTAACACGGTCCGACAATTGTAATGCCCCATTCGCCAGGAAGAGACCTTGTCCGTATCACTTAATTCTTGTAAAAGATATTTAAAAAACACCCGAGGGCCCCACAGCCTGTGATGCCTATTGGAGAAATGGAGATCTATAGCTGTAATTATTGTATTCAATCCTCTGTTTTGTTATATATTTGCTTTTGCTTATATAGATATCGATCTTTCTTCGAAATAAGCGAACTAGGAAATTGTCATAAATACCTGGTCACTCCTTTGTAATGATAATCGATCATTTCTCTACTAAAATTGCTTTTGGCACCTTATCTCGGTTGAAAATCCTGCGCCTTTATTGCCAATACATGTTAAAAACACGTCATATTTGTCGCAAAAAAGAATAAATGAATGCATTGAAATAAGTAATATCATAAGGATAGCATGTGCTTTTCTGAGAAGAATGTTCTGCAACCCGTATGTCGCAATGTGTTGCGTAACTTTTCCAGTACATCGTCATAGCTGACGTATAATAAAAGACGAATATACGTCTTCATTTGCAAGCAACTTTACCATCTTCTGTGATTTATTGTGTATGCATGTATGTGCGTTTTTCTCGTTTTTGAGTGGCAAATCCCAATTAGCTGGATTTGGCCACCAGCTGAACTGTCAAACGAATTTTATATATTACCTGTTTGCAATAACGTTGAGGTTAATGAACGGTCAGTTTCAGTGTCCCTTTGTCGCATATAGGAGGTTTGATTTTTTCATGTGAGTGAAAATTACTTCGCTGTGATGTTGCAATTCCGTGATTCGGTATTACCATAAAGGTATGTGACCTATAGTGATGGTGTTATTAGTCCAGTGGATGAGTATGGTCCCCCAGACCACTCTGTCCGCTAATGGGAAATGTACATGCATATACTACTATATGGAATATAATAATAAACAATCCCTAAGTACTTTTGATCATTACATATAGACAATAACTTGCAATCTGGCCAATCCATGTTGATGAATATGTTACTCCACATTCTCAGCATTGGTTAGCTGAATTAATAAAATTTTGATTGGCTGTAACACACATTGATTTTGAAAACTTAATCCAGTGAATGAATTCCAGAATTTCCTACTTGTGGATGGCGAATATCTTATAATAATGAATATTATACTAGAATTACAGTACTCTCTCTTTCTTCTTATCGTTTGTCGTGAGCCCTTTGCACTCTTCAGCAGTGGCGGAGAATTCAGTAAATATCCTCCGTTTGTAGAATAAATTTACCAACTAGTGTCCCCGATGCGGTGATAACAAAAGATGATTGTAGAACATTTCTTCTGTATATTCTGTATTACATAATATCTATATATGTTATATATATTGAATGAATATATGACAAACAAAGCAGCGATATCCTTGAAGTAAAATATTTGCCAAACTACGTACGTCAGTACTTTTATTAGACAATTCCGTGTCAACATTCATTTTTATGTGGTCCCAACCAACATGACGTCGGGGTGTAAATATTAGATAGTGCTACACACAACAACGAGATGTACTGTATGAACATTTAGCCGTAATTTAGATGAGTAACATAGATTTAGTGTCATGTTTTTATCGAGATGTTTTTTTGGATTTGAGAAAAGTATTCGCTTCCGTCATGATTTCGCCGAAACTCCGTTAATGGTAGCTTTGTGTTTATTAGCGACAGCGCAATGACGAATAGCGGAAAGTGCATCGCCATCCTAGCCTAGCAATGTCGGTTGGTGTATTAGTCATATTTTTTCGGACGATATTATCGTAGTGTGCGTTGTTTTTGTGCTACAACGAGGTGAAATTTTAGGAAATCTCATAAAATATAATGCTTGTATAATAAATAAATGCCATCGATGGATTGTTGTTTCTGACGACGTGCGGAAGCTCTCGATTTCTTGAGAGTACCGCACTATTTTGACGATGATTATCTTCATTTCAGAGATACGAACTAAATTTCATTATTTATTTGAATAATTCCTCACTGAACCGTTTCAATTGATCTATATGTTTCGCTTGATACTTTTGACTGTAAATTTTTCTCCAACGGAAGCAAGTATATTTTAACACATAAATTGCACGATGATTAAACTATTATATGCCTCACCTCGCAGTTTTATACACTTTTTTGACCAAATCTTTACCTGTTATGCATTGGCTCCAATGTTACCCAAACCACCGAAATTCAATAGTCCTCATGTGGAATTAATTCGTATTTGCTCAGAGTTTTATGATACTTGTGGTTTGGTCGTAAATCGCACGTGTGCTTTTGCAAGTGCTAACGTGTACTGGGCGGTACAACCTGCACGTTGCGGCCTGAGGGGTCGATCTGTTACGAAATTTAGTATAGGAAATAGATCTTTTGCAGGTGTGTATGGGTTAATAAGACTAGCAAGCAGTCTTTTCAAAACTTTTTTATTATGTGCTATTTCATTTTGCATTTATTGCATTGTTTGAAATGCTATAAAGTTTGCAAGGTGTTGCGTGTTCCCCTTTTGGGTTCCATCCACTACCAAAGCTTGCGTCGCTTTCTTCAATTATTGCGAAAAGTGAACACTGCGAAAGTGAACAACTCAAAGGGCCTTTGGCGAATTTTATAATAATTCTTCGTTGACAGTTTATTTCCACAACCCTGTATATTTGACATGCGCGACATTGTCAGTTTGTAATCAAACACGCGTAGTAATTCGTAACGGCACCTGCGCTTGCTTGGGTGGTCTGTTGGATATTTGCAAAGGTCAATGTTTTTGCTGTATTGAGCAATTGACGGCAGAAAAAACAGGTCAACAATCCGATAGAAGTTAAATGCTAACAAAGCACAATAATAATTTAGGTCAGGTAGATATTGCATTGGTTGTATTGTTGTGCATTGTAATTAGTACTTGCTACAGGTAGATACTGTACTTAGTAAGTGGTAGACTTTGCGGTTTAAGAGTTAACTGTGGTATTGTGGATAGGTCAAGTTTTATTTATCGCAAGCAGATCGACCCTCATTATATTATTTTCTATTTAGGCAGATTTCTATTTACTTTATCCTGGGATTTCTCTGGACCTCCGTACCAAATTTAGTAAAGAGATATCCCGTAGATGCTTCAAGACAATCGAAACTTTCCCGCTTATTATATACAGTATGGATGAAGTCCATAAAATGCCATCCCAGAAAAACAGCGTTGTGCCAAATCCGCGTTCTAGCCTTCACCTATTAAACAAAGGTTAGGTAAAGGTTTCGGTGGCGTTGGCGTCAATCTATATTTATGATTGGTCGTACTTAGCATTCTTGTTTTAATTCTTTGCTTAGTTTGTCTTTGTGTGCGTTGGTCGAAGGACCTCCCAGGCAGAGAGATGTTTGCTAATTTATCGGATCAGCATCACTTGTTCACTTCCGACATCGATAGTACTGTTCAGACTTAGATATACTTTACTAATGTAGCTAACTTACTTAAAGAGACATGTTTATGTCAAATCCTTTCCTTTACCAAGCCTAGTTCCGTGATATCGGTAAACAACATGTTGCTCGTAGGTGGAGTACGCCAGTACGAACAGTTTGCGAGGCGGATTATTTCCGACAAGTTAAAAGAGATAATATTATTTATCTTTAACGTACCATTTCTCATCATCCATCTGAAAAAATGAATAATGAAATATATATAATGATATAATAAAGCAGTGTTTATAAAACTGTTTGAACCACCTTATTCCCAAGATCATAGACCCCCAGATCCCAGAACCATTTTCAGATCTTTCTGAATGCTTCCAAACACCCCCTATTACCACTTGAAGTATTAATCAGCAGATAACACTTTGCAATACCAATACTGAAAGGTTAGTGTATCAAAAAGTCGTAAGTAGTGCACACTGTCTTCTATTCCTTAAGAATAGTGAATGTTTTAAACTCCCCTGCGATATTGCAAATATATCTTGATATTTTTAATATCCCAAGTATATGATGTGTGTTTTATCATCTCAAGTGATATATGTGTGTTATAACTGGTCGCCATAGCTTCCCATATCTTCTAAGTTTCGACCTCACCCTTGTAAGTCAGACTTCGTATTCGTTGGCCGAAGAACCTTGTATGTAAAATCAACAATTTATATCCATTCGCTATGTACTGTCTTCCTACATATTTCGGAAGTTGGCTGAGATTTTCCTTGCTGTTTACATAGCTATTTGTACCGCTGTGTTTTATTCCGATATCATTTGTCCTTGTCATGTTTTACTGCTAGTTCCTTTTCCGGTTGTCACTAAGTTTGGCGCAATCGCAATAGTAGAGGCAATGTTCGGCGCAATTTGCGATATATTATGTACAAATGTCTTAGTATTTTTTACTTAATTGATGGCAGAACCCTGCTTCCGGAAAAGTTCATCCTTAGACGAGGTCACGGGGTTAGAATTAAAATATCAAATCAAAATGAATACCAAACGTTATACAGAACTGCATTGATCAACGGGATGAGTTGGCAGTTTTAAAGATTAACTTTCCGTCCTGGGCTTGGCTTAAATGCAGAGACATTTGATGCTCGTCCAATCGAAGAATTAATATCATACTTCCCGTTGCATTCCACAGCATTTTCATGACTGGAGGCGCTGCCTACTGTTTGTTTTGATTAAATACATTGCCTATCTGATGTTCCCAAGCATACAAATGTCACGATTTTATTCTTGAAGTTTAGAGTCAAATGCGGGTAATGGGTTACAATACCACGTGTTCCTTAATCGGATACGGCTTTGCAGCTTAGTACTACTCTACACACTGCTGTGTTTCGTATCATTTAATAGCTAGCGTGAGTAGATGATGTGTTTTTCGTTCTTATGCTGAGAATACTGATATAAGAAAAGATATAATTTCCTGCGAGTAGCTAACCCGCAAAAAAACTGCCAATATCCTAAAGTAGATTCACTGCTGGATTAGCCATTAGGTGAGCATCGGGCATTGAGGGAATGGAGGACTCCAAAAAAAAGAAATTCCTGTATTTCGCCTGTTAATCAATATATGATCGAGGACATACCAGGGTATTATTTTCAGTACATTAATTTGGTCCAATACAAACCCTAATAAATTTGTATATAGAAAGCAGCATGTACCAGACCCTCACTGCTGTATATAGGTTTCGTTTAAACATAACTGAGGATTAAATACATTTTCTCATTCAAAGTTATTAATAATTAAAATAAGTAAACTAAGAACTAAGCTGAATGAATGTTTCCATGACCTGGAGACCTTTGGTGTATATGTTTCCATTCATTATGACTTTGTAATGCCTAGTTGTGAACTTAACCGAGTTATTTTTGATCGCTTATCTCAACTATGATAATAGTTGAAGATAACTTTGGAACTTATCGCATTCCGGATATCTATTTTCGTATTTTTGACCCGAAATAGAAAAGTCGATTACCAATCAATTTACGACTGGAAATCACTGACCATCAGTCGTGATCAAAACCGTTCACTTGTAGCCAGCAGCATAACCAGTGTGTGATTTCGCCTCTCTGTATTCCCCTTTACTGATGACCGACTAGTCGAGTTGGTATCCATTGGTTAATGGTTGCTAATTCATTCCAAAGCATTTTCGTTAACGGATTTCGTTAACGATTCGGTGCAGACTCTGACTTCCGTTCTTGAGATAGTGGGAAATTTTCTTTAATGACTCCATGCTTCCTATTGTGCTTTGTTTTGAATATAGTGAGGTTTGGGGGGTTAGAGCCAAGGTTTTGAGTTTAAGTGTATTTTTTCTAGTCCACTCTTTGTATTGCTCATGCGCAGTGGAGACCTTTCTAGAATAGAATAGGAGCTAGGTTTACTAGATTGCTTGATCAGATACTAGGTGATGAGGATTTGTTTTCCCCTGGTTAAAATTCACCACACGACCGATTATCACAGTACGAAAGTTTCCAATGCAGTAGTTACTACAGTGAAGCATGTCCAGGAATAAAGTCGTTTCGGTCATGAGAAAAAATGTAAAATAAAAACAAACAAACAAAATAAAAATATACCACTATAAAAAAAATGGTTTTGTTTAACATCGTTTCCCATTAAGTCGCACTCTTCAACAATCTATCCACAATATCTGCTGTTCAGTTTATTCATAGTTGTTGTTTAACATTTTGAAAATAACTTATCTATCAATACTTATGAATTAATTATGAATCGATTGAATTGAGATAGAATTATAGTAGATAGTTTTTGTGTGGCCAGGCTGAAGTTCATACATACCAGGTGTAGTTGCAGTTATGTAATGTAGTAATATGTGTCAACATTGCGTTCATA
>QXVX01009952.1:15194-37245 GCA_013436065.1 Halocynthia aurantium | reverse complement strand
CAGTCATAGCAATCTGTTCAACTTCAACTGTAACATTGAATTGCACAGGATAATTGCTCGAATATCAACCTAAGGTTCTCCGTATATGTCTTTACTACCAATTAAACAACACATATATGAAACACAGACTCGATAACCATCAAGGAAAAGATCCAACATGGAAAATAATCTACCTGATTTCTCTTTCTCAACCAATATCTCAATTTTCTCATTGGGTGGAATGAAATCACCTTCACCTTCTTCACAATCTTCCTTCACTTTGCTCGTATTCTGAGGAGACTAAAGGATGAAATATTACGATGAAAACAGAAAAAAAGCAATGAAAAGGATGCCTAAATAAGCATCTCAATATTTCACCTCTTGATTGAGTTCAGGTGACAAGGGTTCATTAGGCCATGGCAGAAACATGGGGGTTGATTTATCCTGTGATTTTAGTGGAAAAACATTCTCAATAAAGTTAAATATAGTAAATATATTAAAACATTAGAACATTAAAATAACAGCCGATACCTTAGCACTCAGTGACCTGTTTCGGATCTGTTTTTTGTTACGGACATCCGTGTTTCTATCGTACCACGGGTCTGTGAGAGTGAAAGGATAAATCAGCAATTTAATATCTTTTATCTAGGTCTCAAATCCGCTAAAACTAAAGAGAAGATTATTTCGACCTTGCAGACCTCGTGTCATGTCATTTCTGTTAGAATTAGAACGCCAATCCTGAATATCACCGAAAATGTCATCCTGCCCGTCTCCCTTGCCTCCCGGTTGTTCCGAGATGCTTCTCCAATCCTTCTTATCAGGACGTCTGAGAGGTTCTTTGACCCCCACAAACATGTCGCCATTTCGTAAGTTTCCTGGTCAAAATCAAATGTAGAACTGTTTTGTAATTAGTGCAATACAATTGAGATGCTGACAAGAATTCAAATAGGAAAACAACAAGGAACCTCTTCCTCGACCTCTTCCTACAACTGAATGTTCATGAAAACTATTAACAGTCATTCCTCTGCCATCTGATACATTCGGTTGCTGTTCAAAATAAATTACAAACACTATTTTAGTTCAAAATACAGGTTGATCTTCCAGCATTATGTTAAGCCCATTGTTCAATAGATCTAAATGTCAGCCTAACTGAGACTACAGGTGTAGCTCCAACATATATCTGAGTTACTGCAGTTACATGAAAGGAAACTATGGATAAATATAAGGTACTATAAATGAAAACATGGTTCCGCTACATCATTATTTATTATTAAATTGGTACAGTTGATTTTATGTGCTTTAATTTAACGATAATTTAGATACAACAGGTAAGAGTAAATAGACCATTTTTTGCTTTTTCCGGAATGTGAACATTGATTTAAAACCAATTTACAATATATTGATAACCGCGCTCAGCAATGCTGATAATGACAATACTTACAAAATTATCATTCATAGGAGTCAGAGCGAGAGGACGCTGTCCCGCCTCAACTACGACGTACGGGACTCGATACAGGTCTTCAGGTATTACCTCCTCATCTAAGAAGAGAGCAAGCATCTCTTCTCGTCCGTACCTAAAAAAATAGGAAATGAGAACTTGTCAAATGAGTGCAAATTTTACAGAAAATGTATTCGGTCGTAAAAATGTCTACCTGTATTTTGCGAGTTTGAATCGTGATGGTGGTAACGGAATCGGTGGATTAGTGTTCGATTTATCAGCCCCACCAGACAGTTCCCGCAACCTGTACAAATGCAGGAAAACAGGTGAAACTGCAGCAATTATAAGGTACAACTAATAGTGGATGAAAAGCTGGTTCTCACCATTGTGGACCAAAAGTCAGTGTTTCTGCAGAAGACATGTTGTGTTTCTCGTATGATAAAAATCTTGCAATGTGCAGATAAGGTTTTCGTGAGACGCAGTTATACAAAGCTATATAAGAACTAGAAGAAAAGCAAATGTAATTAGAATTTCGTTGTGTTTATTTTTAACCCCCAAAAGGACTGAGCTTATTTCTTGATCATTTATTGATTCACCAATGCACGATGCAATTGGGACTGAATGTTTAGAATTAAAATGACAAGCCTGTGATAATGATCCTGCATTGAGCCTCATGTTATTCTGAAGAATCTTCTTGTTAAGGAGCTAATAGTCGTGAATATATCATTGGGACAATGCACTAGTACTAACATCTTAATATTTATTCCTCTTAAAGTTTTGCTTTGGTTTTTTATTGGGTTCGTTGCAAGATAACCAACTTCGTAACCTAGCGCTATTGTAACAACGTGTATCTAAACTGACGCTTGCTACTCCAAGGTTATGAGCAAATTGAAACNTAGCGCTATTGTAACAACGTGTATCTAAACTGACGCTTGCTACTCCAAGGTTATGAGCAAATTGAAACAACCCCGCTAAAGGTATTATGTAATAGTTCTCTTTTAAATATTCAATTAAATGGCTGTTTGACTTAAACGTAGACTGCATTTATTTTCCGTGCCAAATGCCGAAACTAATCTCGCACTCTATCATTTGATGTCGTAACATATTGCTATTTGAGGAAAACTGATGAAACGTAATCGCAGAAACAAATCTCTATCGCCCTCTAGAAAATATTTTGGACGCTATGTTTTCCAATGAACCTTGACCGATTCTGTTTCTAAAGTACTGTATACCCTCTAGTGTTTTTTTTTTCATTATCTTGTGCCCGCTCCTACATAACAATTTCAATGGACAAGCTTATAAATGAAGCAAGCATTAGTTAATAAAAATGCACTAAACTAAACCATCAGTGTTACAGTTTTAGGACTACACTACATCCTGATAGTTCACAACTTCTTACCGTCTTCCTGACTGACGATTCACGATGGTTCATTGATATGTCACACAAGTTAAAAAGTGATAGTTCGACTGACTTTGTTAAATATACAATTTATTTTCATCGTCAAATACTCTAAATATAGTAACAACGCTCTAATATGATGCCACAGTTTACTACTATGTTGAGGCTTATGAAAGAGAAACATATTCCCATGAGAGGTAAATTCATACAAGACCACTAAATACCATAACTACCAATTGAAGAGTCACAAATAGACATGGCTCGTGTGGTTCATGTGAATGGTCCCAAGATAAATTTGGATTGAATATGTAATGGCACATCCAACATATGAATATGGAACCATCAAATGAAATCTAAAGTACTACAGTACAAGACTCCGGAACATAAATACAGTGATTCTACAAAAATACATATAGAAGTGAAAAAATAAAAAAGACAAGCTTCCCTTTAGTATCCCTGCAGTTTTACCTCCATGCAGGTATTCCTTCTTTGTTCTTTTTTCTATAACTGGTATTCATTGAGATGTCAGAATGGTTCTAAATATAGTTGTGAGATTTAAACAAACCCAATAACGATGTACTGTAAGTTATCTTCTTCAAGAAAGAGCATATACTGGTAATCTAAATATAATAGATTCATCTTTTCAAGACTATTGTTAAAAGGACTAGACATACAAATTTGCCTGCATTGTGGCAAGGTACACATATAGTAGTACTATATAGTAAATTTCCCTGAAAGCATACCTTTTCCCTCTGCGATTCCGTTAGGTAAGAAATCAATTTTTTTGCAGCCTCCTGGGTCTCACCGGTCATATACGAACTCAGCATATGTGTAACTTCATCAAGCTGTCCAATTCAAATCATCTTAAAAAAATGTATTGCATTCCTATATCAGTATGAATATATTTTCATACCTGTGACCGAGTATTTTCCTTAGCTGTTTTGTTATTGTCAAGATCTTCGACAGACAGCTTAGGTGGTGGCAGAGGCTCCGATTTTTTCATCCCACTTTGTTGATATGATATAGATCTTTGAGACGAATTTGATATTCTCACAGGTTTCTGTGTTGCAAAGCCAGTCCTATTGGATCTGAAACATAATTGAATCTTGATAAGTCAAGACTATCGTTGCTTCTGCTCATTCCTAGCGAATTTAATTAATTTTAATTAGTACCAAAATGTACCTTTGAAATGTTCTCTGCGGTCCTTTTTGAACCTTTTTAGGGGAGTTTCCAGGGTTGAGTTTAGAATTAGGAACTGGGATGATGTCGGGTGAAGGTTGTTTTGCTTTCGTAGAAATCATGATTAATATTTTACCAAAAACAATTGAAATTGATGTATATTAAACTGCTCGAAGTAAAATATTAAAGAACCTTGTAGCTGTTGATTCAAGAACTGTATGACATTCATAGCAACCTCGGATGTGATGCCACTAGGCTGATAGAAAGATGCGTCGCTGTTTTCCTTGTTTTCCTCAGTGGTGCGGTTAGGGGTATTTGCAACTTTCACAGGTGATAAAGGAGCTTTGCTTAATGGATGTGTTGATGGCATGGGCAACTGCACTTCAACAGGATTCCCAGGAGATTTATCTAACAACTTGAAAAATAACCATTTTATCTCAAAACGGGTTGCCTGCCTCGCCTTGTGTAATTACAATTTTGATGGGAGCAGTTAAATACAAACCATTTGTACATAATGTTGCAATTGCCTTTGACGATCTTGGTTTTGTAAACAGTTTTGGGAAAACATGTCCTGTTGGGTATTTTGTAAAGCAGGGAAACTGTGATTGGCAGAAAATATAATACTATGAGGTGATAAATCACAATAGAGAATAAGGATCGCAACTTACGAATTATCAAGAATAGGCGAAGTATCCTCAGGTAGGTTCATCTCTCTTTCAAATGTTTGCTGGGGCGTATATATTGTAGTTGTGTAATCACTGATGTCTGCAACACTAGGTTTGACTGGCATTAAGAATTCATTTTCGTGCAGGATCTTGTCAAAATTCGTTTGATATTGATTTGTCATCATTACAGAATTTGGTATACTTTGAATTTAAAATGTATTTGTTATGTATAATATTTTGTTATTGTTATTTGTAATATCTGTTATTTGTTCCTTGCAGAATTGACTCACCTCTGAGCAACGAAACTGTCTAAAGACAAATTGAGTAAGTCAGCCTCTTTGTCAGTCTTGTGATGTTTCACTGCAATAATAAACTTGACTTGACAAGCTTGACGATATAAATATTTGATAAAGCTTAAAAAGATATTCATCAAGTAGTTCAATAAAATACCAGGTGTAGCAGCCAAGCCATTTGTTTGATTCTGTGAAAGAGGAAAAGCACACTCAGACAAAGGCTGACTCATGACAGGAGGGTATTGTGAAGCATGGTCCATATTTTTTAGCTCATCCATTGGTTTTTCTACTTGTAAAGGCACTTCATTTCGGCGACTGAAAATGTCAACAGTTCAATAGCTTGGAGTATGGAAACCCCCTTACAATAAAAAAAACATACCCTCTTACTGAATCATCATCAAAAACACTTCTATTTGTTTGTCTTAGACTGTCCTTGAAGTGTAGTGTGCTGGCGTTAAATCCCTGCATGCAAAAATGCATAAATGATATTATATGAGTGCAACAGGCATTAGATAAACTATAAGGAAAAAATTAATCTAAAAAATGTGTAATATTTATTCAGTATACAGCCTTTTTATCCATTCCTATGCCTTTTACTATTCTGCTCATTATCAGATATCTTTAAGCGTGAGTAAAATGGTCATAAATGGACATTTTTAAAGCATTACCATAGAATCAAAGAACCTAGAAGTTCCAAGACCAGTGACATGGGTATTGTGAAGAAAGGAACGCATAGTGTCATGCTTCGGTGTGTTACCATTTGTACTTCCAACAAGCTGAAAGACATAAGACCAGTATATAATATCAATGTGTTCACATTTGATAAAGAAAGTACCTCCAATGTCTCTTTGTAATGTGCTTGTAAAAGATTTTGCATTTTATTCATCATTTGCCTTCGCATATTCTCAGTTTTCTCAGCAAGTCTACAAAGAAAAACACTTTCGTAGGACAATTTTGTTCATGACCAAACAGCAATAAAACACTGATGATTTTATCAGCACAAATACAATAAATAATTCAAGTCTGAAAATGACTTTGAAGACCCTATCGCTCTTTATGTGAAGAAGAAGGTTGAGAGTAAGGAAACCACGCACATTTGATTAAGTTTTTCTCCTTTTTCCTTCAATTCATCTCTAGCATTCCTATTCAATTGTTCTATTTTATCTTCATACCGAGAGCACTGGCACTCAAGCTCTTTTTGATGGCTCGTTGTTATATCCATCACCTCGAAAAGAAAAACAATTTGAATCCATAAATGCAAATCACTTCAGTAGGCTTAAAAATATTGAGATTCAGTAAAAGATACTTGTTTGTGATGGCTTTCACGTATCTCTTTCTCTTTTTGTTCCGCTTCCTTGTGGAATTCCGCCAATTTTTCTGTCACCTAAGTGAGAAGTATATCAATTACGAAACACAGTTAATACAAAAAGTACTTTCATTATTAATATCTCATTATACAAAGTAGAAAACTACTTTATGCTGTACAATACATTAGGTTTGTTCTTTGTGCTGGAATGTTCAATCAGTTTTATCATATCCTATTACTTCGTGAATGAGGGTATGATTTACTGGTGGCATGAGTTCAAAACAAAGAAACAATATTTATTACTAATAAATTTTATTGAAGATAGTCAAGCAAACTTGAGAGTCAAAGTCAACATACAGTAAAAAGGGTGTAGCTGTTTTTCAATGGTATCGTTCGTTGGTTTGTCGTTTACAAAAATATTGTGGGTAAACGAACATTTGGCAAACAATAAAGTATCGTAGCTTCGTTCTATTAAGGCAGTTATTTGTTTTAAGACGTTGGGAATGTCACATAGCCTATGGGAGAGCGAGTTAAACAGTCACTGTAGTTTGTTGCGCAAGGGCTATGGCGTAAAATATATTTTTGACTGTGTTTCTAATGACGTAAGCAGGACCGAAAATGAGTAGGGAAACAATTGTATATTTAACGTTTACAAGCTACGATAACGATCGTTTATTACTTATATCTAAGTAAGAGCTATCAGCGCGTTTCGCTTTGGTACGTTGGTTTGAAATTGTTCGTTTAACAGCTGAAATAAACTGAACCGAACCACGTGATCTGAGATACGAGAGAACATAAACATCGACACACACACTGACCAATGCTGTAGTACTGTATTCAGTAGTGGAAATGAACAGTAATAGACTCCTAAAACTGGTGTTACTTTCTTATCTTATCTTTAGTTAAGTGCGTAAGGAATGGTGGCCAGTAAAAATATTACGAGAAGCCGGTATTCATGACACACTCCAAGTGCTTGAAAGCGTCGTCGCTCGTAGTAGCTGATGGTAGTGAAAGCTCACCGTTGCACACACAGCAATTAAGTACCAGCTGGTGAATCGAAAAAGTTTACTTCATTGACTTGATCTAGGCAAGCTCATCATAGTAAAAAAGAATTGTTCCATCAACAATGAATTCCAATTCCGTTTATATGACTGGTTCGGTCTTAGTTAGGCAACTGCATGTGTCAAGAATTTTGACAGGATTGTTGCTTGGCTTCAGCATGCATCTGATTTACCAGTTCATCATCACCGTGGCAACACAAGATGCCCTGGTTGTACGGTACAACCAAAACTGTCCGCCATGTGAAGATCCTAGTAGGGTTCGCGCTGTGCCCTGTCCGGTCTGTGGAGCGACAGTAGTAACTATGGATAAAGATCAGATGGTGGTCGACTCATACAAGCCAAAGGGAATGTACGAAGTGACAAGATGGTATTACTTCGATGAAGAATACTTGTATGACATCATAAATGGAAAACCCAAAGTAAAACTGCTGGGAAGCTGGTACGAAGAAACCAAAGCCGTGACCCAGGTCGGCCTGGAGTACATAAACGCTAACGAAATGCTTGGAAAGACATGGAGTTTGGTCCGGCTCAAAAACGGTTATTTGCGGAGAGATGTGTTCCGTGGGACAGACTATATCTTGGACATCGCTGTCAAGTCGATGGAAAAGCATCCATCGGAAAGTATAAGCTGTGCATTTCGAGTTCGCTTGGTCCATGCCTTCGAAAAGGGCTTGCAGGTTCTCGAGATATCGCATGAAAACGAAGTTAATATACATATCGTTGCGCCAGTTTCAGGGGTGAATATTGATATATAGTTTTGTTGTACAATTTAACATGGGTCTATAAGTAATTTACTATAACTGAGGTTCTTATGCAGGATCTCAATTGTACTATATATTATTATACAAAACCTATTAACATAATTTAACATGCTTTGTGTTCACAGGATGAAAAATCTTTAGAATCATTTGTGAAAAGGTATGTGAATCAAGCCGCCAAACAAAACAACAAAAACATCCAGATAACGCTTGTACTATTCAATGGAATGGGACTATTTGGAGAGAAGAGTGGTGAGATGAAACCATTAGTAGAACGACTTATAGAGGAGAATTCGAATTCGCAAATAAAATATATCGAATTAGCAGGTAACTGACTGTGTATGAATATTCTTTGTAAGTACACGAAACTTATATAAACTCCCACTATCTTGTTATATCTATGTTTATATTAAACAGGTGACTACAATTTCTTGAAAGGGATTCAGCGTGGAACAGCCAATGCAAAATCAGGCGAAGTAATACTGACATTAAAAATGGACATGGCGTTTGGACAAAACCTTCTTGAAACGTGCAGGATGATACCCAAGAACCAGAAACGGGTTTATTTTCCCATCGCGTTCAGCCAGTATGACCCCGACATAATAGAACGTGGCATGCCGCCCGGCAAACCAAAAAACATCAATAAATTGGACATCAACAAATTCACTGGCTATTGGTCACACAAAGTTCACGACTTTATGTGCATGTACTATGATGACGCAGTACCTGCTTTGAACAGAGTGCTCAGATCCGTGGAAAACAATGCTCAACATTTTTATGATATCGGCAGCGAAGGGGGCGTATGTATGTACGACACTTTTTTATCAAGCAATTTAGATGTTATATCGGCGGTTGAACCAGATCTTGTGAGAATGTACCGCAAGAGGACGTGTGATAAAAATATTCTGTCTAAGAATGACTATCATCAATGTGTTCAGCTCAAAGCAGAAACAGTAGGATCTAAACCTGCATTAAGTATTCTCTATATCACTGAAATTGAACAGAAAAAAGTTTGATATTCATCTATAATATATCCTATTATATAGTTATGCTTGTTATGTCGACCGGCAAACTCCCTATGAAAATAAATGTTCGGAGAGCGCAAGTAATTTGCCTGGTCCCCTTGACTTCGAGGCAACAAGCTTTCATTGTATATGTTACATATGCGCATTACAATTACGAAATTTTTATACGTACACGCCACTGTTTATTGGATTACTGTAACCTAATTTCAATTATGCTTTTGCCAGAGTTCACGCTCACTGCATTAGTGCTAGTGAATTTCAAAATGTTTATGGAAACAAAATAAATTTTGTGCCCAACTGCGGCCTCTATGGCAGTCTTTCAGTTACTTAGTTTTGCCATAGCAAACAATGCTTTTACTCAGCTTTGTACAATTGTGTGTATAGGGGATACTAGATATGGAGATCAGTGAACAAAATGATTTGAAAATAACTTGAAGAAATTATTTACCCTGAAGGTTTGATGTTTCATGAGAAAATGCATTAGCTAGGTAATCAATAAATAAAATTTAGCAATGTGAAACACCTATCCTCAAGTTTCCCTTGTATTTCTGTTTAATTATATATAATGAAACTGCTGTTTGGCAGGCCGCAGAATGATGATGAATGTAAGTAATGAAAGGGAAATTATTCATGTCTTGGGGAGTTTTCAGTAATTACAGTTAGCTGAAGTAGTTTCTGAAGTATAATGTCTGATAAAAATACTAATGGAGGCATAGATTCAACTTTAAATAACACTTCCCTCACAATAATAAGGACTTAGAATTTGAATTGAAAGACTTGCGACTGGCTATTTTGCTAACTCTGCTATTGATACACATTACTCACCGATTACTTCACAATATCCCACAACAGTAGTAAAATAAATATAAAGTACTCACAGTTCTTTCGATATCAATCTGGTGCTCGGCTTCTATTTTTCTCAGGCCGGCGGAATACTTCGCCTCCTCCACAGAATTTTGCATTTTGATGCTTTCCATAGTTTGCTTGAGAGTACAAACCAATTCATCCAGTCTGTTCACTTCTTGCTGAGTGGTAGCAAGAACTTTCTGAAGTTCAAAATACCGACTCTTTTCCGTATTCGTTTCTTTCTGGTGGAATTTAGAGAATAAATTAATGTGAAATCGTGTAAGGCTGTTCAGGTTTGCAAATTATTGTCCAGAAGGTCATGAAGGTGGTGGTATAATAATAATGCAATTCATGAATCAATTTTCAATTGTATTAAACCATTATTGTGTATCTATATTTGATTGAGACTAGATTCAACGCTAGTTAAGTTCATCAGAACACAACAATATAAATAACAAAGTCACAAGTATTTTCTCTTTATGCTCTGGTATCCCAATAAAATGTTAAATAACTTCGCAACGCATAGGAATCATTGACTCAGATAGGCCGATGAAATAACACTTTACGAAAAAGGTTAATTAAAATTAGTGGCACAGTCATCAAGGAATGCACGATAACAACTGGGCTAAGGATTCATCACAAATCATACACGGCATAGTAATGATTACTTACTGAAGGTAACATATTTGCACCGATAACAGTGCTCTAAATTTCTCTTGAGGATTTTTTAGTTTAATATCTAAATTACTGGTTGCATATAAACGATAGAATTATGGAACGCAAGAACCAAGGAAAGAAGGGTTTTATGACAAGGCTCATTATATTTATAATTTTACTTCTCATGATGCAAACAGCAAGCATCGAAAGTGCCTGTGATGTGTGCACATGCATACCGTCTGCAACCGAACTGTCTCTACTAATTTGCAACAACCAAGCAAACTTGACAGAAATACCAGGAAACATTTCCGCTACGGTAACTGCAATTTACGCGACGGGTGGGAGGCTACAAAGGCTGATATCGACAAATTTTCAGGGACTTGATGCACTAGAGATGTTGGATTTTTCAGACAATATTATATCAGCTATTGACAATTATACATTCATTGATCAGCTAAGACTTGAGGTGAGATAATTAGGTAACTACTGTATGTGAATAGTAATTTAGAATGGTGCAATAATTCATTGTGTTAATTCATATGAAGCAACAAATAACCCAATGAATTCTTCATTCATTTCAGTCATTGCTTCTGCGAAACAATGAGATCAGAGAAATCAATCACAATACATTTCAAGGTCTTCGCAATCTGACAAGCTTAAATTTGGCAGTGAGTTGTTTTATTTTTCCAAATTTAATCCCCAAGTTATTCCGCAAACTGACATGATATTTCAGAGTAACAAGATTGGAATAATACCGGACAGCACTTTTCAGTTTTTGGTATCCCTGCAAGTCATTGAATTACAAAACAACAGAATAAGAATTATAAGGGAGAAGACATTTAGTGGCAGCAGTACGTTGTTACACATCGATCTGAGCAATAATCAAGTGACAGCGATAGCTAGTGGTGCATTTCAGGTATCAAATTCCTTGCTTGACAGGCAATGTCTTTTCAATCAAATATATATCTATATATAAATAAACTTAATATTTGTATATTTAAACTTGAAAATGATTTTGACCTTTCCAGAATCTGGATATCTTAATGACCCTAGCACTGGAGGGTAACAACATCACAACCTTCTATAGCAGCTGGTTTCTAAATAAATCCTTGGACATAAATTTCAATGCTGACATGGGAACATGGGTTTGCACTGCAGAGCTTAAGACAGAATTACAGAGAATATTCAACACCCATCCTAGAGTAGCGATGTGCGATGGCATGAGCAGGTTTTGTCCGACCTGTTCAAATTTTAATGGTAATTACCGGTAAAACGTGAATTATTGATTTAAACTGAACTGATTTTGAGTAACCTCTAAGGGACGTGAATATATTTGGCATTTGGTGAATAACAAAAAATATCCAAAGATGCATAAAACTATCTGCATATAGATATATAGACTTTGTACCATCCTCACTGAAATATCAATATCAGCATGAAAATGGTGTAAATACCTATGAGTATATAGCTAATAATTATGGAATAACTACACATTCAGGCACAAGACTGGTGAACTTGACATTTGAGGAGACTACAACCGACAGCGGTACAATGGTGTCAGTACAAACAAATACAACAACGAGCCATCTAATGCAATATAACACTACCGCTATGCGCATGACAGATTTGACAGTAACCCATCTAATGCAATATAACACTACCGCTATGCGCATGACAGATTTGACAGTAACAACGGGCAGGCAAAATACCACATCCGGTAGTAACCGATGTGGAAATAAATTATTTCCTGTGCTATTTCTTCTGCCTTACATAATAATTAGGGAATTAATATAATCAATATTTTTTTGCTCGGTAACTTGTGTATGTATGTATTCCAAAATCTTCATTGATATTATTTGACTTGTGTTCTTATCCTGGGATGGACGATAAATTGCTAAGTGATAACAAACCTTTGCTCTATCAATTTCTTCTTTCCATTTTTTTTCCAATTTGATTGTTGCTTCCTTCCACTCTTGTTCTCTATCTCCATATTTTTCTCTTTCATTCTGAAAACAAAATATATATTTTTCAAAACAATTCGACCTAGTTGCCAATCAGTCAACTCGGCTTTCTAACCGAGTCACTTGCAAGAGAAATGGATACAAGTTTACATCAAACTGCAGGGATACTGACTGTTATCAAGCTTTGCAGAATGACATATATTTTTTCATGAAAAATATAGGATACTGATACTAAAACTGATAAACTAAACGTAGACATGCAGACTAGATGTAGACATGCATGCTCATAAGTTATGGTTAAGAATGTGACCACAAGGTGCCACTGCCGAGTCAAATTCAATTTTATGAGAATTTTTATTCAGATTACTTCAAGAGCTTCTGCTTGTGCTTCCATCTTCAGTGTGAGATTTTTAATTTCCTCAACCATGCTATGTTTATCGTTGATGAGCTTTTCAAGCGATGCATTTTTCTGATCCATCACTTGAGATATTTCTTGCATCTTCAGCTGTGAAATCAATGGAATGCTTGGTTAAACATCTGCTATTTCAAGCTTCAAATTAATGAAAATACTGCGAACACCTGAAACGTTTGCCTCAGCATCTTATGCTCTTCATCTTTAAGCAACAGTCGTTCTCTCATATTGGACATGTCTTCAGAAGATTTTTTAATCTCACGTTCCATTGCCACAATAGCCTAAATATAATGAATACAAATGTAAAAATAATAGTTGTATGGTGTATAATTATCTGCCGAGTATCATTAATCAGTTTTCTGCAATTGGTCATTAATCAATGCCAACTAGTGTAACTTCAAACCATTAAGATATTATGTGTCTGAATGTGTAATCAATTACAAGTTTTGTTGAAATAAACCACAATGACACAACACCATTTCACTGTAACGGAAAAACGGCTAACTCTGATATTGTTTTAACACACATATGCTCACAAAAAAGAGATAATAGATCTGTAATACTGTACACATCCTTGGCTGCCTATAAACAGCACAACATTAAACCCTAGGGAAAAACACAACTCACATACGGCCAAAAGACTATTGGGTCATAAATAATGATGAGGATTTTAGGGGAAATAGGTACAGCAATACTAGAGAGCATATGTATTATCATTCACATATTTCTAAACAAACGCAGCATGAATAACAGCCCTCTGGGCAGTTGTGAATATGTACAAGCTTTTTGACAGAAGGATATCATTCAACTGCAGAAAGTAATATAATTTAGAATAGCAAACACCTTCAATTGTGAGTGAGTGCTTCATTATTGGGAATGGATCCATGTTTAAGGCATCTGTCTTTTCAATAACATATGTTCGAATCACACCATTACCAAAGCAACTTTACACAATCGAAACAAAATAAACAAAATATCTTGACGTAATTCGCTGCATTCTAATCAATACTTATGTGTAATGTAATGTTATTACGCAGATTCAGCATTAATCAACAAATGTAATATTTTTTTTCTATGCTATTCGTGAAAGTAGAACGAATCCCAAATCCCTGGAGGGTTTGATCTGCATTGGACTGGTAATCTGTTGCAGAACTTATCATACATAATATATTCTCCCGAATTTCATCCAAAATCCTGAATAAATCATTATATAATGGTAACTATAGTAACATTCATAAAGTTTTTATAACCTTTTTATCTTTATCTGAGTCAGCTTTCATTCTCGTTTTCTCCGCTGTTAGCTGCTGTAAGGATTTTGTTAAATTATTCTCATGGACTTTCCAACCTTCAACAACTTTGGCCAATGTCTAAGAGCAAAGAAGATACAGCACATCAAAAAAAAAATAAATTGTGAGAAAGAAAATGAAGCTCAATACCTTGTCCAGCTGCTCTATCATCATATCTTTTTTCCTTCCAACAGATTTTGCTACAGCAAGTTCTTGCTGTATTTCCAGTAGCCTGTTCTGAAGGTCGTGTATTTGTGTTTCACAGTGGTTGCGTCGATATCTGTATTTACAGGAAAATCATGCAAATATATTATATGTTACACATTTTTAACTTGTGCTTTCGAAAGGTTGTTAGATATCATTGATAAACCTGACAAAAACAATAATAAAAGACCACATCATCCGATCGCTATAACAACAACGTTCTATACAAAAGAACTGAAGCATGAACACTTCGAAATGTTAACGTAAAAAAACAAATTCTACTATGTTTCCATGTTAGAACATGGTACCTTTCTTTCTCTAATGTGTCTCTCAAGATGCCGTTTTCTGCATTTACACTTGAATCCATGGAAGTCCTTGTGGAGGTGGGCTGCTGATGACTGCGTAATATGGAGAAAATGCTGGATGTGGCGCTGTCTAAGGAAGTTACCGCGGTTTCTGATACAGGGTCGGGAGAAACTGTTGGCATCAGATCAAACGGCTCCACGCTTAAATGTGATCAAAGATTTAAGTATGAAAGTGTCTTTGCTCAGCAATTTTATAGGAAATACCTCAACAGAGTTGCAGTATCGACACTCCGAAATGATTCCAGGGTATCATCTTCACTCTGTTGTGTAGTTTCCGGGAAAACTGGTTTTTGATCTATGTAAAAATCACAATTGTAAATTGATATTGATATTTAGGAAATTGCATATGGTTTTCGGTAATTAAAATATAATTACAGCAATGTCAGTTTTGGTAGGTTATATAGTTCTAGCTTAGTTCATCATTGAGTCCAGTTCAACAGGACAATCACTCACCAGAAGAATTGTCCATTTTGAGCATGCCTTGGAGGTGACCTCGAACTGCCTCCATGACCCCAATGGTTTCCTTGCCTTCAGCCGTAAATTGGGAAGCAACCTCGGCTTTGGGTTTTTCTGTCACGGGATCACGTTCTTTACGCGCAGTAACTTTGGATGGCTTGTTGGATTTCTGAATGATTACATTATCAATAACAAATGTACCATTACCAGCTTATTTCACTTGGTTAATTAATTATTCATATGAACTAGTTGCGTACCTGTACGCCCTTTTTCAGGCCAGCTCCCTTTCTAGCTACTGCATCAGATGGCAAAATCGGTTTGGATCTCACTACTTTATTAGTGACTTCCTTATTGGGTTTTTCTTTTTTACCTGGAAGTGGGTTTGTTTTTTTGACGCCGGTTTTGTTTTTTTGTTCCTGCTTTCTTTTCAATGGCTCAGCAGCAGCTCCAACTACAGGCATGCTGTCAGATATCAACCGCTTTTTTGCACCACTCCCACCCCGGAACACAGTAGTTCCCATAAAATGCAGAGATGATAGTGGATCTTTGAAAGCACTTGTCTCCAAACTCCTAATAAAATCTTTTAACTTTTCCTTCTCTTCATTGAAAGGATATTCATAAGGTTTATTACAATTCTGTCTCACGTCTGGTTGAGGCAAGTGTGTACCATCGGTATCACTACTAGGTAAGATTCCTGATTCAAGCAATATCTGTGGAGAAACATTAGCTGAACATCCTGGAGAAGTAATTAGGTTTCTCACCACTTCATTATCTGCGAAAGGTACTTCATCCTCAAAACGAACACGATATTTAGAGGGAGACGAGTTCTTGGATGATGATACCGATGTTGAAGCATTACTGTGAAAAGACATGTCACTTTTATTCACTCCGGGAGATTTTACGTATTCCTCTTCTTGCTTGAGACTGGATGCTAAAAATTTCTTTAGATTTTCTTGTATTTCTTGAGCGGCATCACTCAATGATGCTCCCATTTTTGATGGTGTATGCATCATCTCTTTTTTTGGAACTGGAGACGGTGAGAACCCCAGTCTGTTTGATGGATAGTTAAAAGGATCTTCAGTACTGTATTTAAAAAGAAATCTTTATTATTTCAAATTAGGAGTTATAGATAATCGGAAGGTATCTAAAGCACACATCGTGTGTAATATCGAACATAAAATTAGTGCATACGTTACTTACGTTAGCAACAACATAACGAATAATTATTATACCTATTGAGTGAATCTGCGGCAACAGAACCGTCTTTCATACTTCTTCGCAATGGCGTATTTGAGTGTGATCGGGGGAAGGGTTCAATCCCACTCAGAAAGTCTTCTTCAATAGCTTGATCCATCGTATTTAAAAATGAAATAAATATACGGAATTCTTGACGTTCGGAAGAAATACCTACCGTGCTAGTAAATTTCAAATATATTTTGCAACGGCGCTTTTTCGTTCTGTTGTTTATTCACCAGAGCGACATCTAGAGACCAAATTTATTTTTTCTGTTGACCACTTGAGCGTCTGTCAAGTCACTTGAAACTAGTCCCGACACTAAACTCATAGAAAAAGGCGAAATATACTCTTGCGCTTATTCATGTGCCCTATATTGATTGCCCGCTGTAGATCTAGTCCGCATTGTATTATAATAAATCAAGGAGATATTTCTTTCCTGTAATATTGAGCTTGAACAGTTAATTCGTCGTAATCCTTCGGACTTCCCACAACAACAGATTAACCAGTGACTGTCTTACCATAGTCTTTAAATACTAAGTATTTAAAGACTATGGTCTTACCTGGTAATAAAAAGCACTCGTAGTTCCCTTCTGTACTTTGTGATATTCATTTCATTGGTGGTAAGCTTTTGTGCAGAAATGATAATAAAAACACCAAAAAAAAACTTTTAATTTTTCCATTTACACCTGGACGATAAAATCATCGAGTCAAGGATTATAATAAACTATTGACAAATTTTGAAGCTTTCGGCATTCAAAGCACTTGATCAATACAATTACCATCTGACGACCCCATTTCGAACATGAAGTATGAGATGGTCATTGTGTAGTCAGGTGTACGAGTGCGTAAGTGCTCACATGATCTCAATTTCACTTACTGCTGCAAAAATTCCAAGGATTGCTACCATTGATCCTCTATCAAGTCCATCGTAGCTTATAACTTTAATAGCATTTAATCACCAAGATTTAAATCTCATCCGTGTCTTAAAACTAGTTTAACATTTCCCAGGGATCAGTAATTATCTGACAGCTTACAACCTCATTAGAAAGTAATGTCCTCCCCTGTATGTCTTTTTGTTACTCCACTTGAATGAGGAAAACTAGATTTCTAACTGAATTTCTTTTAATTTGCAGTAAAACAAAATTGGTATTACAGGAATGTAATTATGAAGGTTGAGGAAAAAGGAACATAACAACACACATCAAATTTACATAATATCCACTCAGAACTTTTCAGGCTTTTCACATCTACTACATCGTCGTCACATAATAATCAAAAAGTTTCCTGGTAGATGCGAAATATATGTGAAAATACATCACAATATCAGCCAGAATCCCTGAGATTGTCCTCATTTACATCATCACGCTAATGGTCAATGCAAGTACAGAATTGAAAACGGAAAAAGTTCCCGGTCGAAAGTTAAAAGTTGCAAAAACATTTTAATACTGCTCTGAACAAAGTTATATATGCCCATTGGCATGAGAATATACAATGAAACGATTTCAAGAAATAGTGTTCGAGTCAACCGAACATAGGGAAAAAACAACGCATATGAAAATCAAAAAACAATAACGTACACCTTCTTTCGACCCGAGATGATGCTATGACCCAGCACACAGCCTGATGACCAACAACAGATTCTATCACTATACTGTTACCCTCTGCAACATTATGTTTTCAGTGAATCATCTCCGTATGATTGTACAAGAATTACAAGCTGACATAATTATATGTAAAATGATAAAAAATAGATATCATTCAACAACTTCAGAAAATACAGTGTACAATAACTGAAAAGGTATACATATTCATGGCCGACTACAGGACAGCCCAGTAAAAAATGTAAAAGCACCAGCACTTGATAAAAGGGTAGCTAGTTCCAACGACCCCAAAGAGGATATGTATTCCAAAACAAGTGTAGTTTTTAACTAGACACATATAAAAGTATGACAAAGTGCTTCACATTGTAACAAAATAGTGTTACAGTATCATATTCGGGAAAACAAATGATCAGCAAACACTAAGCTTGTTCTGATGGATCTTTATTATTAGTTTTAGTAAATTGCTCTTTTTTGCTATTATTTTTATTTTTGCGATGGCGTCCTAGTCAGAAGGAACCACTACGAAGTCGATTATAATCCAAACGAAACGGTAAACAACTGCACATTTGCGCTCTTGACGAAGTTGGGCTTGAGTACGCCCTTTTTCGTCTATCACCACACGCTGTGGTTCGGGATATGATATCGCGCCATACTGCAAGTAAACGTGTATCTCGTTCGGCTGAAGGTGTCATTGAGGACGGATTAGCGGATTCATCGCTAAAAGAATCTAATTCACAACTGTAATTCACCACTCTACGTGGATTGTATTCCATGCGATTGGGATCGTTGCGCGACACGTAATGTTCTAAGCTGTAGTTCAAGTAACCTCTGGAATTTTCCAATCGTTCAACTTCTTCGGCAGAGAGCAAGTCCGACTTCGTCGTCGCTGAGATTATCGGAATTCCTGAAATAAATCATTGTTATGTTTAGTACTGTATTTTGTATTTTAAATAACAGACGAATGCTGCAACATTGCCGCACCGAACGTTTGTCGTAAACAACTTCTGCAGAAATTAGAGAGCAGCGGTTTGGTGCGAAAAGAAAAAAGGACCACGCTCGACTTCGTAAACAAGTAACGTTATTGTAATGCGAGTTTAAATAGAGAGAACACGGAGGAGCGAGTACAGCATTTGCCGGTTAGGTTGAAGTAAAATATTGGTTAAAGAGAAAAGAAGAAACAAATCGCCACATCTCCCATTTCGATTCCAGCGAACAAAAACCGCATAGTCAATATTTACGGCAGGGGCCCACGAAATAAAATTCTTAACAATAAAAACCAACTTTTCCCATTTACCATACATTAATATACAAGTTAGTAGAAATAAAGTTACTTACTGTTAACAGAAACGTGTTTCGATGTAGCAACAGCTTGCTGAACAATTGACATAAGATGAGTCGGAGGATCCTCGTTGAGTGCGGATACGAATAAAATACAATCGATTCTTCGATTCGAATCGAACGTTCTGTGGTAGCGCTTCTTAATAAGCTCTTTGTTCATTAGTAACACACACGGGATGCATTTAGCAGGTATTCGGCCTTCCAGAACATAACGCAAAATAAGCACGGCATGATCAAGTTCGTGAATGTCTTCGAAGCCCCTGGTGTCCCAAAACACGACTTTGCCGCCTGACGCATTTTTGTGCATTACACACTCGTCGATGATGTGATTTCTTCCTGGGCAATATTTGGCTTTGTCCGACCACTTTTGACTCAACGACATAGCCATCGAGTTTATAAACGACGATTTACCTAAAACAAACACGGTTGGTCAGTTTCTGATCAGAAAACCAAAAAGTTCTAAAACCACTAGATAACTACGTACCTGATTCGCGTTGTCCAAGCACCAATACATTGAGGTTTGTACTCAGATGCTTGTTGAACATATTTTCGACCATTTTTCTTGTCCTATCATTGATTGTTCTATTAGGAACAGATGTCGGTTTGAAAACTTCGTTTCGTTCTGCAGCAGGTTCTTCGAAGCATTCTGGTGCTTCAGTTGACGGTTCCACCGGCAACACTTCGTTATGGTTATGATCAATGATTGGATCGTCGACCATTTTTGCTGAGTCTAAAGCTGAATGTTCTTCCTCGCCCATACTCTTTTGTACTGCAACTGCGCTGTCGGTTTTACCGATAAGTTGTACCGTACTGTTGTTGTTGATCGTTTGAGGTGCCATTTGTCGCCTGATGTTTGATGAGCACAACTAGCAGCTTGAAAGTGGTACAGTATATGGCTTGCAGTAGGTTGATATTATATTTACACTCCCTCTAAATTTCTGTTACTCGTTTCATTCCAGTTGTATTTCTGAATGCCGAACGCAGGCTATCAGATGTTTCACAATGCAGAACTGTTATAAACGGCACGAAAGAAAAAGAGCTCGCAAACAAGTATTGTATGATAGAGGATCAAACCATTTTTTGAAAAAGGGGGAAACTAAGCTCAGTTGCCTTGTAACAGCTGACTCGATCAATCGAACGGTTCTTTTCTATTCTTTATCGACACGAGGGCAGCGTTGTGAAACGATACACCTCTAGATGGTTTTACCCAAGCCAGCTGGATGTTGCGAAATAGCGTGATGTCATTAAAATAATAATAAAAAAAACAGACGACCGGCCTGAGTCTGAGCTGACTGCACGGTATGCTCTGCTCGTAATACCTGTATTTTATCGGTAAATAATCCATTGAATAAAATTCAGTTCTGTAATCTATTGTGTAATGAAACATAGAACATCATATCGACCACGAAATCCCGATTGGCGATTACACGTATTGGTTTCCATCCATACGGACAGGTTCGAAATTAAATCACAAGATTGCGCAGCCACTGCTACAACTTTCATGATGAGCAATCGTAGCGTTTTAGAACAGGAAATTGTGAAATACAACAACATTATTGTGAAATATTTTGAAATAACTATCAGGAAACGAGCTGCTACCCACGGGCCTTGCGACATCACTTATTTAACCGTTATGGAAATTGCGCAATATATTTTATCGATTCGCTGTAGCGAAACGTCATCATTGACTCTGTTCAATAACCAAAAGAGAAAACACCGGTACCGGCATATGATTATGTTCCAGAGCTCACTAATCATCCACTGTAATTTACTTTATCTACTCCTCAGTCGACTTACTTTCTATACAATGACGTGTCCAACGAATGAATAAGTAGACGTGATTAGCATTACATGATGATCACACCACTTTTCATTTAGACACCTGGGTATAACTTGATAAAATACAGGTATAATAATTGTTTGATAATTTAATGCATGCAGTTAGTTCATTTTAAATGAAACAGGCGTATATGCAAACATTCTCACAGTAACGCAAATAAGTGAGACAACACACTGACTCAATATTATGTATGTACACAGAACAAAATGCTTCTCACATATCATAATATGCAGTACAATTAATCAGTAACTATGGTGTAGCGGAGACATCTGTTTTCCTAGTAACTAATATACACCAGTTACAATAATTCATTTAATCACTTACTGGGGAAAAAATTGATCACTTCCAGTGAAACGGTCTCTTAAATCTGGGGAATACAATACATACCGTATTTCGTAATCTCGATTTCGTCATACGTCTCAGCGTCGGGGAGTATGTTGACGAAATTCAAAAAGGTTGCGAAATCCTAGTTTCGAATCACGCTGATATGAGAAATTGACTACCTAGTACCGCAAAGAACAGCACAGACATGTATTTCGAAATTTTCATTATCACATTTGAGTACAGTGAGGGTACTCCATCACCTCTTACGTCATAAATTCAAGTATATTGCATAAGTGCTAATCATCGGCACGGGTACCCACTTCGGTAGAATAAGAAACTTGTCAATATGCCGACTAGAAAAACAGTGCCACTGATTAGTAGCACAGATCCTGAAAAACAACCTATAGTTGTTGTATGAGTTG